>JAPDSC010164002.1:89186-101106 GCA_026290005.1 Latrodectus geometricus
ATATATATATATATATATATATAGTGTGTGTGTATGAACCACAATATTTAGTGACGAAGTAGATGATTAAATTAACACATAAATATGCATAAGTTTTCTCTATTGAATTTGTATTTAATTCATTTTTCTTTTCCTAATTTTTTTCATCATTTCTAAATTTCTAATTTTTACTTTATATTCTACAACAATGCTGAATTTCATCGCCTTTCCATTTGAAACATTTACCCTCACTTCAAAGAGTTTAACACACAGAGAAAAATATTAATTTTTTAAAGACAGTATAAAATGAAGGGGTTGCAAATTATTGCAGCGGGAGATATAAGTAAACAAATTTTTTATGTAACCATCAATTCAAAATCCATCTCAATAAATAAGGAGAAAAAAAAGCTACAAAGCAATGCAAAAGAGAATAATTTGTATTGTTATAAGCAACACGAACAAAATACTTATTAATAAAAAACAAGTTGAGATTAAAAATGAAGCAAGCAAATTAAAAATAAATATGAATTTAATTTTAAGTATTTTAATAAAAAGAAAGGATTTCAACTATTAAAATATTTGAAAATGAAATGTCCATAAAAAAGGAATTTAAGAATAAATTTTCATATAGTACCTTACATCAAAATAGGGTATTAAGTTAGAGTAGAAATTCATTATAAATAAATAAATGTAAAATTTAAAATATTTTTAAATATCATTAAAATGATTATTTATGTTTTATTTAATAAGGTTCTATTAAAAGGCAAATGCACGAAATTTATGGGTCTCAAGCTCTAAATTAAATCTGATCGAAGGGATTGAAAGATTTTTTATAAAATCATTAAAATTAATTATTTATGAATAATTATTTAGCTGGTAATAATATCAACAAGTATGCTTTCAAATGTATTAGAGTTCTATTCAATGAATTTAGTAGTACTAGAAATTAAATATTTCCTATTATCATATATTTCAAAACTGAGGTGATTATTTATGATGATTACTTTGATATCAAAATAGTTTCAATTGGAATTATTTGAATTAGTTTTGTCAATTTTTAATAAGGTTGGATACATATGATATAAGGAGACTTTTTGATTAAAATTCATAATTAAATGTTAATTAATATATCAATTTTTTACTATTATAAGAAAAGAACAAATATGAAATTTAATAAAATTAAACTATTTAGAAAAGTAAAAAAACTCACAAATATTAATAAAATTAAAACTATTTTCTATTGGTAAACCATACAATCAATAGATATTTTCATGCTATTGATTCATTAATATATTTGAAATTCAATGTCTTTATTAGGTAGATATATGTAGCCAAAAATGTTATTTTTATCACTGATGACACTAAAATTAAAAATATTAAAAAAAATTAGTAATTTTTCTGAATATCATTTACAGATTTTCGAAGCCAAACGTATTAATGTTAGTAACTTTATTATTTTAATATATTTATAAGCTTCTAATCTATTTTTAAGTATACAATACTGGTAAATATCCCTTTTAATGTGTGTGATTACATGCTTAAAGAAAATTGGAAAATTGTTTTCTTATATGTATCTAAAATTTTCGAGATACCGATAATTTTACGATGTGTGAGATGTGGAAATCGATAATGTGCATGAAATTCATTCTTAGTGCTGATGCTAAAATATGAAAAATAGTAACAAATGCTGAAAATTAGAAATCATTAGCTATATGGTTATACACTGAACTTAGAGTTCATTAGTGTGACGATGTTTTCTTACAGAATATCCTACAAATCTTCCATTTATTGTTGTTGTCGTGTGCCAGCCAGGCTGGCAATATGAGGTGCCCTGCTCCACTTTTCCAACTGAACCATATTTGGTGTGGAGTCCGACTTCTTCAGTACACACATGCCATAGGTACCCGTTTATAGGGTAGGCAACCATTCACACACACAAAGAAAGGACAAAGACAAGAAAGAGAGAGAGAAAGTACATCCATACCCGAGCCAGGATTCGAACCCAGGTCACACCCATCTATAGTCAGGTACGCTAACCACTAGACAGGTTGGGTGGCAATCTTCCAGTTACTAAGAGAATAAAAAGTGGAGGATGAAATTAATGAATAGTTTTTCTTTATAAAAGAAACTGGATACACATATCTCGATATATTTGTTAAGTTATGTTTCTTCAGATAAAAAATAAGCATTTTACAACAAGGGTGATTTTCCTGCAAGATGACTTCATAAGAAAATTTGTAGCGCAGTGAATGACGTATTTCCCAGAGATGGATTGAGAATGATAGTTCAATTCCATGACCATTTTTCTGTCCTGATCTTACTTACTAAGTTTTCTTCCTATGGTGATATATTAAGAGTAAGATATATTCTAACTACGGGACAAATTCATAAGTGGATCAGACAAATACGAAACAAAGAAGAATAATTTGAAAAAATTCGAAGGATGGCAATATCGATTAGGCATCTTTTCTTTTTTTGGTGCTCTTATAGAAATTACATGATTGAATGAACAAAACTTCTAAACTTTGTGTTTTCATTGTTATGTGAATATTTTTTGGTGTGTATTGAAACGTATTACAGTTATGCTAATTCAGAGATTTTATCTTCAAATTCTCGTTTAAAAAATGTATTATCATCTCTTCATGAAGAATTTTCAATAAAAATTTTTTCAGTTTGTCAAACATCTAATTGTTACAATGCAATTATTAATTATTTTCAGTTTACAGTCTGTATGATCCATGTGAATACGATGAACAGTGTGCGCATTTGGTTGATCCGAGATCAGTATGCCAAACGGTGTGCGTATGTGCAGCATGGGCACGTGATAGGAGAGGCAAATGTGTTTCCATTAGTAAGTATGAAAAATATTAATTTATGTAATTCTTGGTTTGAATTGGATTTTCAATAAATAAATATGTTGAATAATTTCTTAAATTTCGCAGAAATATCTTCTAAATATTTCTGCGAAATTTAAGAAATCGTCATTTATTTTCTAATTGCTTCTTCATTTTGAATCTCTTCAAATTAAGATTTATAATGACAATACAAATAAGTATCTGATAAGACACTCTCACTGCCGTCGGAGAAGATCCTTGTATTCAATTGCTTCCATCTAGAAATGAAAAACGAACACTAATAATGGAAATTTCTTTAATAATTTCATTGTAATTTCTTGATTTCTTTAATATTCATGTTACAATACCAAATCTTAGCTTCTCTTAGAACAAGTTTTTGACATAATTTTTCTTTGCCTCAATGGTGAGAAATTCTGTCTTGCAAATATTTCATGTATGTTGACTCTTTCAGTGCAACAATTGTTTGTTTTTTTAGACAAAAATTCGGAGATGATACATAATATCAATATATGATGGTGGTAGAAGAAATATTTCTGAGGACTTCCTCCTACAAGTGATCAAACTTCACAAAAGCATTTCAATCATGTTGCTGAATAATATCGCACTATGAAGTATACCAAAAACCCTTTCTCATAAGAGTATACATACATTACACAAGGGGTTAAAAGCACTCCATTCTTTTTCACCTTTTTTGTATTCATTTCTGTTTTGCTTAAGCCTGTATTATTGCTGTCAGAAGGGTGAAAATTAAAAATATGTGTATTGCAAATCTGATCATTTTTTTTCTTTGGAGGCTATTTGTAATTCTTAAAGAGCATTTTCATAAGAAATGTGACTTTTTCATAGTTCTCAAACCCTTGTATAACGATGTTAATAACACTTTGTTTATGGATTGCTTAACTAGAGTACAAATTTAGACAAAATATTCAAATAAAATTGATAAACAAGTTAAAACAAAATTTTCTTTAGTCATTTTTTTAAAAAAAACCTGTTTTGTTGGTTTATAATTGATATTTTAATTTACAAAAGTCTTCATTTAAAAAATAGAAGACAAAAAATTTATCTATATTATTCTGATGTCTCAAATGGCTATGAATAAAAGTTTTCTAAAGGCACTCTGTTCACATGATTATAAAAACAATTAGGTATTCCTTAATTTGTCATGTAACCTAACATCTGTTTATTGACGTTCAGTTGCAAAAAAAGATTATGATTCATTTTCGATTCATATTTTAATATGAACTTTGTCTAAAAAATGATGTAATTATTTCAATGAAGCTTGAACCAATCATATTTGTGTTATTAATATGAAAATGAAACAATGATTGCATCCCTGCAAGGGCCAAGCTTTCAGTAACTTTTATCATTATACTGCTTGTATCATAAAAAATTTTCCTCAGTTTTCACAGACGTATATGTCTGTGTGAACGAGAGCGTATAAATCTAACTTAAAAGTAGTCTTAGAATAAAATCTACACTATTTGAAATATTTCTGTAAAATGATTATATAATGATTAAGTACTGAAAAAATTGATTCTAATATTTACACGTTTCATTGCATTAAATTAGCCTAAAACCTTTCCTAAATTGTTGTAAATAATGTTATTCATCCACCTATAAAAGCAGTTCTTCGTTGAATGGCTTTTCGTGACTCATTTAAAAAGTATTTGCACGTTTTTAATATTTACCCTTAACCTTAACTTCTTTATTGTAGCTATAATCATAAAAGTTTATTGTTTAATAAAACATTGCCGGTATTTTTATTACTATAATCAATCGCGAAAAATCAATGAGTACAACATGCCAAATCTTGAAAATTTGTTATTTCTTGTCATGAAAAATTGAACGTAATTAAGATTATTTTGAACCTATTAATCTATTGTTAATATTCCGTATTTCGAAATAAAAGGAATTTTTAATTTTCTTCAATGCAAATCTATAATTTTAATTATTATAATATATACGAACAATAGAAATTCCTTTACTATGAAAATCATTAAAAGTGTTTATTACAAAATAATTTTATTAAATACCTAAACAGTAATGATGTATGAAAAATCAGTTGTCAATTTTAAAAATGATCGAAGAAATTATTCTATCTTTAACACCATTAATTTTATTAGTAATGGATTACTATTGCCTTCGAATTTGGCTGCAGATAATTATTTTGAATTTTATGAAACAGTAATATAAAACAATGTATTTACACTTTATAATTTTTTTGCAGTTGTACATGAATTCATATTTTTAATTGAAACTCATTCACTATTTCTTCTGTGGATTAATAAGAGAAGAAAAGCCCGGAACAATACAAATTTCCTTTTGCAAAATTGTATTGTTCCAAATATATATGTTTTTATCTTATATGAAATATATTTTATATTGCGTTTGATATTAATTAATAAAATTAATTCTTCAGTTGATATCTAATTAATCGACAATGCTCATTTATTTATTTAGTTAAATGCTTATAGTGAATGTATTTTCAACTGTACTTCAAGGATTAACATCATGAATCGCAAGTAATTTTAGCTAAACCTCAATAACTGTAAAATATAGTTAAAAAATCTAATTCAAATATGGTAAATTTGAAATTATAATAATGTGTTAATATTGAGATTGAATTGGGCATGTAAGGATATTTCATGTTATTTAAATAAAATATTTCAATTTTATTCGAATATTTTTAAAACTTTGTATAATTGTAAAATGCATTTCTATTTATTAATTAGAATATAAATTGCGAATATATTTACTAATTCTTTTTAAGTGTTTTTCATGTTCATTCTGATTAATAAAGAACGTGAATACACTAAATATTTTAGATCCGATATGTTATTTTTTGCCACTTTTATATGTGATTTTAAAGGAATTCCTAACCACTGAATCTGACTACACTAAAAGAAAGGTATAAAATGTTGAGCTCGAGATTAGAGCAGTAACCTTAAAGTTAGCAGCATACCAGTTAATAACAGAAATTCTAGAAGACATATATGAATCCAAAAATGAAATGGAATATATTGAGAATAATATTTGATGATAGAGATATAGGGAGAAAAAGCGATATGCAGATAGTAAAAATAAAGAGAAGGAAATATATGATAAAAAGAGGAAAACGTTATTTTTGTATGTTAAAGAATAATAAATAATCAACAAACAATTAAACAACTAAATGCATTAGGTTTAATCTGATCCAGGAATTAATCTCAAAATTTATATAGCTATTTCTAAAATTTATTGCAAAAATAATGAAAAAAAAATTTTTTTTAAATCGTTTCATCACTGCTTCGTCATCTATTTAAATTACTATTGCGTTTTTATGCACAAGTTCTAAGCACAAATAACACATTCTTCGAATATTGTTTTTACAAATTAGTAACCACTTCTAAACAAATACATGCATAAAACTAAAATATTTGCTTCGTTCATTGAATACTTGCTTCGTTCATTTCGTTTATAAATTTTTTTAAAAAAATTTATTTTAAAAAGCTTATTATGCATTTGTAACAACACTTTGTCGGAAAAAATGCGCATGCTAGATCATAAAAAAAAATAAATAAATAAATAAAAAATTGCCGTTTTCTCTATTGATTAATACCAAATTTTAAATAAGTACCATGTAATAAGAACACGTTATCAATTATAAAGTTTTTTCATTGTGTGAAAAGAAAAAGATAATAGATTTAATATAAAAAAGTTAAATATCATTATTATTAATTTAAAAGAGTAAACGTCAATAATTATGCAATTTGTATGATACGAGCATGCTTACAATTTTTGCTAAGTTGACTTATTTTTCAGGTGAAATCGCTTATAATAGAAGTCAAGAAATGTATAGGGTTGGGTTAATTGCAGTCACTTGCATAATTATTCTCATAGTTGCTGTATCACTGTGGGTGACACTGAAACGGTAAATATTATCCATTATTTAAATTATTTTAATTAAATAATTTACTTAAAAGTATTATTAAAATTTTAAAAATAAAAGGTGTGAATTTGGTAATTTAATAGAATTTTTTCAACTAATATTTTTAAACTGAGAATCCTTAAAGCTTTATTATTTCCTTTCTAAATATAAATTTCTTCCTATCAATTAAGTTATAAAAAAAATCATTCCTTAAAATTTTATGCAAATCTTTTAAAATGATAAAACAATTAATATTCATAACTTTCTTAGCAAAATTAGTTGAGCTTTGAAAGAATTTTTACTATTAATATTTTAATAAAAATAAAGAAAAGTATGTGTTTACATTGATGATAATTGATAAATGTAAAGCAAATTAAATTAACATATTTGTGATACCACTTAGTAAAATGTCAAAAATAAAGAAAAAACATCAATAATTTTTTGCAAATTTTAAATCGCCAATATTTATAAAATAAATTTTTTTTAAAATATATTTACTTTGTTATAAAATAGTTAACCAGATTTCAAAAATAAGGCAGAAAATTATAAATTTATTTGTAAACATTTCCTATTTAACGTATTGAGAACTATATATAACTCGTAAGTGAAAAGCAATACTAAGAAAGAGAGAGCAGAAACTGAGGAAATTCAGCAAACAGATGGAGATAACGAGATTTGTATTCTAAATAAAATAAACTATAACCATAAATCAGCGTAGAAAACTTCAATAGAATATTCTTGCTTATTATAAAAATTAAAAAAAAATCAATATAATAGCAATTTGATCATGAGAAAATGTTAGTTTACATAAGAGATACTCCATTTCGGAATTTTCGCAAGATTTAAATTTTAAGACTTTCGTCATAAAATTGCTGATTTATCATGAATAAAATTTCTATTGTGTAAAATAACTAAAATCAAGTTTTTGACCAATAAAATATTTACATGCAGACCAACTTTGTTGCAATCTTACTTTGGATCAATAAGTGATTATGCAACAAATCATTAAATATTTTAATCATTCAATGGAACATTTAAATGTATAGCATTTAAACTATAAGGAAATGCTTCTTCTCTTGAATCTACAGAAACTATCGTGTTTATTGAAAGCGCTTCTAAAACATTTTTGAAAATTGAGCGAGATTCAGGCATAGTTTAAGTGAACTTCTGTAATTTTTTATATACTTGAACCTATATATGTGATTAACTTAATTTAAAAGCATTAACGCAATAATCTGATTCATTATTTTTTTAGATCCTGTCACGATCAGGCTTCGGATGATCAAAGGCGATCCATAACACAAGCTGATTTCGACTTTCCAATGAGTTTATCAATGGATATGCCAGTAGACAAACCACCCTCGTATGATGATATTTTAGAAACCAGTGAAGATCCTGTAAGTAAACCAAATTTTTATTAAATGAAATTTCACCCAAAAGTATAACTGTGTATTACAAAGAATCATTGACCGATATCCAAATATAAAATCGCTAAGATGTCAAAAGTATAAAATCGGTAATTATCATTTCACAGACACGGAAATGATAAATTTCGATTAAATATTTTTTTAGATTCTAATGTTAAAAATAAAAGCATGGGCTTCTGAAATTTATCTATTAGATTTTTAAGCAAACTCTTCCATATAGCGTGTAAAATTAACCTTGTAAATCTGTGTTCCCAAAATTTGAATCTTCTCGAAATTAAAAGTAAATATGTTCATATTTTACATAATTTAGCAATATAAATGCAATAAATAATTCAAATAATAACATAACATTACAAAACAGTAGATGATCTTGTTGTGTAAAATGTTAATAAAAATTTTCAACCATAACAAACCCACATTCGCAATATATTTCATTTTAATCTTTATAACCGCATGTTAAAATTAACAATATAAAGTTTTCAACAATATGATGTGAATATACTTATGAATTCTTCCGGAATCATCAAAAGTTTTTTTTAGAAAACTAAAAAATTTTCTGGTCTTGAAAATAGCTTAATTACTATACAAATTTTCGTAAGCGAATAAGAAATGTGCAAATTTTATAATTCAATATTAATAACAAATAATATGCATGGTTAGTTAAAATATACTTGATTTTCTGTTATTCTGGCTTGCGAAATTGATAGCCGATTCTTTATTTTGTAAAAAAAAAAGTAGCTCTACATTCCTTAAGATAAGTTCTGAAATTTATTTATTTAATGCTATATGAAACAAGAATAAATATTGTGGTGAAATACTTCTACTCGGAAGTTGGCAGCAGCAGTTAGAAAAACTTTCTACCTGAACAATGGCAACACCAATCTCCGAATAATAGCGCACAAGGAACAACAGAGCAGATCACGTTTCCCCCGACGATGTGAACTAACGAGCTCAGAAATCGCTTCTCTCTGAGATTTTGTATTTGCAAGTTTTGGCATTTCTTCAATTTAGCAATAAAATTTAGTTAAGTTTCAATATATGGTGTGCGCTGCTATTATTTAAAAAACCATTAACCTGCACACTATAATATTAAATATGATTATTTTATTGAGATAATAAAAAAAATGGCTTTGGTTGAGTGTTTATAAGGAATTTTTTACTAGTATGGCATTGGATTTGTCTGGGAATCGTAAGATACAAGTGCTTGATAATGTTTAGATAAATATTCTACTCTATTCAGAGAGCTTCTTAAATATGACTTTTATTCATATGTTTTTCATAATTTAGATAACCTCTTTTATGCATATACATACATACATATTCTTATAACTTCAATATAATAAGTATTTTATTTCATTATTTTAAATCTTTATTTCAGGTTACAAATCCGCCAAATTTCAAGGATGCACTAAAGCACTGCATGACAGCAAAGAAGCTTCTCAGACAAGTTTCTGCTCCAGCAGGTCAGTTGCTACCAACAGATATAACCGAAGATTCAAAGACTGACGTCAAAAAGTTAAACGAAATTTGATTTCATTGTATAATGTTAACTTACCAGAAAGTATTTTTCTTGACCGATAAAGCCCGAGATCTATATGAGTCAAGGTTTTCAATTGTTATGTTTTAATTTCATCATTATGTTCATCTTTCCATTCATATTCTGATTATGATATTCCGTCATTGTGATTCAGATGTCATCTTTGGAGCAGATTAAATGTTTTAATAGCTTCCTGAAAAAAAAGGCACAAATATTTTATGTTATGTACATAGAAATAAATATTGTTATTTTGTTGACTTGTGGATATTTACTTTAATGTTAATATAATCATACAATGTTAAATTTCAAATTAATATGAAAGAAAATCAAACTTTATTAAGCGTTCGAAAGCATGCTACATTTGCTTTAATTCTACATCTGAGAGCAAAATTCGAGTGCTCAAGAAAACTAATAAATATTGTTCAACAAATTGATATTTTAATGATTAAGCTGGATATAGAATTTCTAGTTTATAGAATAATAGAATTACTGAGATTTCAGATCCAGAAGATTACTAAGATTCCAGAAATTCATTTCCCAGAGCTAAACAAAATAAAGCTTATTTTTGTTCAAATAACATAAAAAGATTAATCGCCATTTACTTCGGGGCTTAAGACTGAAGTAAATGGCATCATACGAAAACATTATCAAGCACTTCTATCATACGATTCGCGGATAAATTATCTCTGGATGCTTATCCCAAGTAAATAAGAGAATATGATCGATATTAATAACGAATTCTAAACTGTGTTAAACAAATCTTAGAATTTAGACGATACTTCACAATTTGCTTTTATTTATATTTATGAAGAATTCAGTAGTCAGGCATATAATTCTTTAGTTTACAGTTAAACTCAGCTGGATTCTTTTCTAATGCATCAAGTGTTTTCTATAATTACTGTTATATATATTGCAAAATAAAAATATCAAATCTTTAAAATAATTTAAATCGAGTTTGGGAAAACATCATTTTATATAAAATGTGATCATTCTATTTGCTTCTCTATGCCTCCTACTGGCTTAAAATATTTATAATATATTAAAACTCAGTTTCTAATAGTAAAAAAACCTCATAAACAGAAATTTTTTAAAAATGATGAAAAAAAGAATTATTTATAAGTTACGAAACTATAAAAAGACTTCAAGGATTAACTATAAATAAAAGTATTGAGTACAAAAGGAAATTTAACCAGGAATATATATAAATATATATATATATATATAATACTAAACATAGATCATCATCAGACGACCTTAATTTTTTTGTGGGAAACGTGTGTGTGTGTTTCCCACCAAAAACTCTTAAGGTCGTCTAAGGAACATACCGTATTGGGAGTTCAAAACATATCTAAAAATGATAACAATCATGAAGTGCCTATTTTGTTAAAATAAAAATTTTAAGATTGTTCAACAAGTATCAGAGATATTGTTACTATTTCATTTTGCCTGCGCAAATCTCTCCGTGTTGACACTTTTGGTGACAACTAGTGGAAAATAACTAAATAAATTTAATTGAAAAAATTTATTTTGAAGGTATAAATATTTCTCCATTATATTTGAAAAGTTTGTAAAACATAAAAAGTTAATAATAATGACAGTAAAAGCTACAATTGGCTATAATTTTTTAGTATTATTTGGCGACGTTATCACCTGCGCCGGTGAAATGGAAAAGTACCTAGATATTTTTTAAAAAAATAGTAAAATCATAGTATAATGTGCCTGAATGCAAACTATTAATACAACACCCTTGGAGAATATTGATTGAAATTCCTATCCTTTTAATACGTTTTGTATAAATTTCCACTATTTTTTAATTTTTCTTTTAAGCAATTATGAAAATATATTCTGCTGTTCTAAACTTTCTTACATCGCTTCGAACTTTGAGAAATTGCTTAGCACGAGCTTATAATAAGAAAAATAATATTGTTTTCAAAAAGTGGCAATTTAGACCTTTTGTAGGATTCACATGCTCTTAAACTAAAATGCCAGTGTTTTTTATTACAATGTGAATGATGATTGTGACACCATGATTTTTGCTTACCAATTTTAATTATATGAATAAAAATCTACATTTTAAATTATTCTGATGAATTTCTTCTCCTCTGTCACACAAATTTTTCTTCGCATTTGTTGGAATATTTCAAAGATATTTCATTTTTAGTAATATACGTAGACTGAATGAAAATTTATGACTTGTTATCGTTAGCAGTATTTA
>JAPDSC010164002.1:106106-192046 GCA_026290005.1 Latrodectus geometricus
ATATATATATATATATATATATATATATATATATATAAAGATAATTATAATATAAAAATGAATAAAATATTAAAGGAAGAGGAAAGGAAATATATATTCCCTTTAAAAATATATATATGCTTCATTAAATTCCATAATGGTTAATTTCATACGTTTAATGCTTTTATTCACAAACAAGTTTAAAGTTTGTGTTCAAATTGGAGCTTCATAAATCTTCATTATCTGTATGCAGGATTCATAAATTAATCACTGAAAATTGGAAGTTCTTGATGATAAACTGACATGTGGAGATATATAGATAGCAATGATACTTTTTATTTCTCTTGCCCAGAACTTAAAAAAAGTACTAAAGCACGTGTTAATCTAAGGTGTCTTTTAAATTTCGTTGGGGGGGGGGAACTTTTTTTTTCTTTTTTTTTAAAATATTGTAAAGCATAGTTGTAAATAAAATATTGTAATATTTGATATTACCGGTTTTGATTTTCAAGTCAATCAGTCAGCATAAATGAATTTAAAAAAATTCAAATTAAAAAATAAAAGTTAAGATATAATAATAAATGTACTTTTAATTTGCAGTCTATATTTTTGAATTAACTCATTACGAAAGCAAGCAAATATCTAAAGAAGGAAAGCAAGGTCTGTTAGGAGGATTTTAATAAAAAATGAAGATGATGACGTGGTAGATTTTTGTATCAAATATGGGACTTACCAAAGATGACCCAATGAATAGATTTAGTGGGCAATGAAATTAATTCCATCACTTTCATTAAATTTTTTTTAATGGTATGACTGCATATTTTGGAATGGAAGCTCTCGAGGTCAACCCCATCCCTTTTTGAACAGCCGAAAATGGATATTGCCTTTCTATTTTGTTTATCCTTCGCTTGGTTGGCTACTTGAAAGTTATTTGTTTTCCTCTTCATGCCATACAGGAATAGAATCTTTAACTCCTGAAAAGTTCTATAAGAAGTCATGATTCACAAATGAATGTTAAAAAGTACGACATGTTTTCAATTGTTAAGTTATCAACTATGCGGTGTCAAAAGATCCTGAAGTAAATTATTAATAAAAGAACAATCATGAAAATATCACGCCTCACCGTTACCTTTAAGCCAAAAGATTAATTAGATGATAAAAATTTTCAAACCAAAAGAGTTAATTTAAATAGATAGGAAAAGAGGATCTCCTAAATTTAAAATATAATGTAATCATCAATTCTCATTCGAAACCTAAACACAAAAAAGAAAAGATACTTAATCATGGCTAAAACGACATATAGTGTTTTCGATAAAAAACAATTACTCTCTATTATTGTAGAATATGAAAAGTAAGATGCTCTTTGAATATACTAAGAAGACTATTTCTTATACCTAAATTATTGTACTCTTAAATATAGACGGTTCCTACTATTTCTAAAATAAAGGAGTAAATAAAAGAGTAATTGGTTCCAAAATATTATCATTTTATTAAAAGAATGCAGAAGGGTTCATTAAGAAAATGTCAAAATTAGATTATATAAAATCATAAAATTTAATGTATTGATTCACTTAAGTGAACTCATATTAATTTCAGTAACATCGATAATAGTTCTATTAATTTTAACGTGTTTCTATACATAATCACCGAAGTTTAAAATCTAGGTAAATTATTGTAGAAATCACTATTAATATTATTTGAAAAACATCTAATAATTTCAAGCCTTTGCTTAAGACTCATTTTAAGAACTCGAGACATACGAAATTTATGTTTTAGTAACATCAAAGCAAACTGGATCTTTCTTTAAATTCTTAAGCGTTTTTCACAAAAAAAAAAAGGTCAAGTTTCATTTATTAATTTTAAGTTGTCATTTTGCTTTTGGTGAATTGTTGAGTTATTAAAATTAGATTTAATTCTTATAAGATTTTAGAAGTAATACTCAGTAACACAGTGTGTAGTTGGCTCAAAAGTTTTGATCCCAACCAGATTTCTAATTGAACTGTCGAGAAGATTTTCATACTTTAATAATAACCCATTAAATTACGTAAAAAGCTAAGAATAGAGGAGAGGAAATTTCCCTGTTAAGGATGAAGTTCCAACTGTAATCGAGAAGCCATCTTGGTTAAATAAGAAAATAGCTTATTTCGAATATTGCAACATATTCCTAATTTTATTTCTCCATTTTATTATCTTGAATCGTGTTTCTTTCATGAATGTAAAAGAAGAAAATATCTTGTACATTGTGTGTATGTACAAACAGACTATCCATAAAATGCATGGAATAATATTTTATAAGTGAGGCAGTGATGACCTGGTTGATTGGAGCATTCATCTTGGTTGTTAGTCCTGGTAATAAGTTCGAATAACCCAACTGGAGATCCGTTATGTTCGCAAATGGCAACTGGGTAGGTAAAATATGTGGCAATTTCTTCCATGGAAAATGGTATCACAGGTGCTGGCAAACCAAATCTAAGGGTTTTCTGCTCGATTCCTACTTTTAAAATACGATGGCATACTCGATTTTAGAGTTCATGATAACATAAACACCTGGGAGCTTCTCCAGATAAACTTCCGCCCCTTCTAGTGCTGAAAAGTAGATGCACGGATCCTTGCAGTTAAGCACTATAGTAATAATAAATCATTAGTGAGAAAAATTTTGTGTTCTGTCCAAGTATTATTTGCGTTTATAATCTGTTTAGTTATTATTCAATAAATCCAAGTTATTATTCTGTCCAAGTATTATTTGCGTTTATAATCTGTTTAGTTATTATTCAATAAAGAATATATTTGCAAAATTATATAAAATTAATTTTTGTTGTTAGATTATCCAATTATTATAAAGGAGTTTCCAAATTAACTAATTATTGAAACTCTGAATGCATAGAACATCGATGCCTTTAATGTTAATTTCCATGTATAATTTTTCTCTGTAGTAGTTAAAGGTCTAATATCAGTTAATGTCAATAAATTGTTTTCATTTGTGGCCAATAATCTCGTACAATCACTTGAAATTCATATTCCTTTTTCTGATATTCTTCTGAAGACATTCAAAAAATTAAAAACTTCAACTATAATAAGAAATTTAATTTTATAATTGACTGGAATTCTCGTTCATCTACATTTTTTTCAAAATCGAGTTATAATTAAAAAATCATAGAAAGGGTTTAAAATATGCCATTAAATGATTTCGAGAAATAGTTACGATATTCTATATTTTTAAATTAACATGCACAAGTTTTCATCACTGAAATGAAATTTTGATTAACTTATTATCCGAATTTATTAATAATCTTATTAAAACTTTTTGTTTTTCTGTATAAATGAAATGAAATTTGTGTATACCGATACCATGATCTTGTAATAAAATAAAATTTTATCAGTGTATTTTTATTATTTTTATTTCGGAATTTATTTTAAATATAAAATTAAATAAATTTTGTTTTACAGCACAAAATTTTACAACAAATTGCTTAAAATGTAATCTAAATTACTTAATTATTAATTATATAATTTATATTGTGATGTTCTCACGATTCTGTCGTCTCCAAGATAGTCGAATATCACACAACAAATTATTGGTAAACGAAGCATTTATTTCCCATTAACACACAAACTTGAATTCAGATATTTATCCACGTTTTTAAAAGATATATCATTTTACAACGACCCGGAGCTGAACCTCCACATCCCCAGTAATCCAAACAAAACAAACGTTCTTCACTCTCCGACACGACTCTTCCATCCGGTCTCAATGTGTCTACCCCTGGCAGATAACGAAATCAAAAGTTCTCTTCCCGTTAATAGTCTGACTTTTACACCTTCCCACAGGTTGTAGTTCCCTGGCACAACCGTAGCCCTTTGCAAGCCTTTGCTGTCCCCTTACAACGCTTTCAACATGTGCATCTGGACATTGTCGGACCTTTACCCCCGTCGGAAGGATATTCTTATCTTTTAACAATGATCGACAGATTCTCTCGCTGGCCGGAAGCTATTCCAATACGTGACATTTCCGCAGAAACCATCGCCCGAACTTTTGTTGCCCATTGGATTGCAAGATTTGGAATACCTACTACCATAACAACCGATCAAGGTCGTCAGTTCCAGTCGAACTTATTCACGAATCTCAACAAAATCCTTGGCATTCACCGAATTCGCACAACTCCATACAACCCTGCCGGGAATGGATTAATAGAGAGGTTTCACCGATCATTAAAACAATCATTAATGTGCCACAATGACGTCCAGTGGACATCAAGCCTGCCCATTACGTTGCTAGGTCTTCGATCAGCCTACAAGGAAGACCTTGGTGGGACCTGCGCCGAGATGCTTTATGGTACAACAATTCGGCTGCCTGCAGATTTCTTTCAGCCAACAAGTGTCTCTACTTCCCTGGATCCAGCTTCCTTCTTACAAAAGCTGTCCGAGTCTATGAGAAATGTTGCACCAGTGCCCACTTCAGCTCATACCATTCCAAAGTATTTCGTGCACCCAGCTTTGGATTCGTGCACTCATGTGTTTGTGAGGCAGGATGCAGTAAAACCTCCGTTGACTCGTCCATATGATGGTCCTTATCAAGTGCTTAAACGGCTTAATAAAACTTACACTCTCCTCATTAAAGGAAAAGAATCCGTTATCAATGTCGACCGTCTAAAACCAGCATTTTTAATGTCTGAAAAGCCTGAATCTTCAGTTCCTGTTCCCAGTATTACTCAAGCTTCCCCAAACTCTCCGAAAGTGACGCCTGTTCCTGTGGTTCAAGACTCAGCTGTAAACGAAGAACCCCCTGTGCAAACTACGCGTTCCGGCAGAAGAGTTCGTTTCAACCCACGATATCTCTAACTCCTCGTGCCTTAGGCACTTTGGGGGGTAGTAATGTGGTGAAACACTTCTGCTCGGAAGTTGGCAACAGCAGCTAGAAAAACTTTCTATCTGAAGATTGGCAACACCAATCTCCTCGGATATATAGCGCACGAGCAACAACAGAGCAGTTCATGTTTTCCCCGACGATGTGAGCGGATGAGTTCACAAACCAGTTCTCTCCCAAAGATTTTGTACTCGCGACGTTTTTTGGCATTTCTTAAAATTTAATAATAAAATTTAGTTAAGTTTCAATATATGGTGTGCATAGATATTATTTAATAACCGATAAACATACACCATAGCATGATTTGACAGCGAGAGAGCCAATGACTATCACTATAATTCCATAAGTTCCTTCAAACTAACTTAAAGCCCAGATCACGGTTTATGCTTCTCTGTCGATGGTCTGCACTGGTGTTAGTTTCTGACTGTCTATGTTATAGGTTTAGGATTTCCGTCTGTGTCTCTTTGCAGTAAACATGCTCCATGCATCCAGTAACTGAAGCATCTGTACTGGAGTTCAAATAGCTGATTTAAATCAGGTGTTGACAGTGAAATGACAGCACATGAACTCTCTTTCAATTAGTTATATTCACACAATGAAGCACATATTTCGTATAATAATTGAACAGCTCTTATATCGATCTTAAGACTTTCTTTGTTCTTGGTGACTGCTTTTGATTGCTGCAATTTTATCAGGATCGGGTCCATGTTCTCCAGATCCAACTACATGACCCAAATATTTTAATTTTGATCACGCAAATGTACACTTGTCTAAATTAGCTGTAAAATTGCATTCTTGTAAAGTTTCCAAGACAACTCTTATATGACTCAAATGTTCATCCCACCTCGATGAATAAATTATGATATCATCCAGAAACACAGTGATATTGTCGATATCATCCATCGACAATATCACTGTGGGGTCTTAGAATTTGATTCATTATTTTCTGTTGGAATTTGATTCATTATTTTCTGAAAAGTAACTAGAGCGCCAGTAAGCCAAATGGCATTACATTTCTATTGTTACTGTCCCATAGGCGAAACAAAATTGGTTAGTTCTCGGGTATCTTAATCTAATGGAATTTCCCAACAACCCTTGAGGATATTTAGAGTTGTTAAATACTTTGTTGCCCCAGCTTTGAAACATAATTCTTCTGAATTATTCATTGGTAATGGAGATATTTTAGACTTAGAATTTAGTCCTTGATAATCATCACACAATCAAATAGTTCTATCTTTCTTTGAGACACATATTAGAAGTTAAACAATCTCTGCAGAATATAGTTATATCAAATCCTTGTCCAATTGTTCCCTTATTTAATTTTCAACCTGAGATTTTAAGGATTCTGGTATTCTGTATATAAGTGGCTGCTTCCTTTCCATTCCAGGTTATTTTGTGAGGTTGTACTTTAGCCCGCTTCAGTTAACCATTAAATACAACTCTGTAGTCCTTGAGAACTGTGAACAGCTGAGTCTTGTTTCGGAGATAAATTTGACCATTCAATCTTTTCTCCTAGTTGCTTCCATAACTCCTTCATTTCTCCATGGCCTTCTAATGATACAGGTTGATTTTCACCAAAGTCTTCATAAGCTTCATAAATTATGCCCACTGTAGTAATCGGTTGGATATATTTAATATAGCTTATTCTCATGCAGGTCACGGATGCTTCCATCTGCTAATTTTACAATATAGGAATGAGGTGATTTCTGTTCTCCAAATTCCCCCAGATCTTTCCACCTGGAACTAAGTTTGTTAGTAGAGTCTGAATTAATAGGAAAACTGAAACTTACAGTTTGACTGAGATGGACAATATTATATCAGTTTTGAGCTTATTTATCAAAACATTTGATTCATTTACTCATTCATTTTAATATTTTATTATATAATACTTTTTAATATATTTATATTGAAACTTATAATGTGTAATTTCATTACATTTTTTTCATATTTTCGGTGAATTCGCTGGGGTAATCTCTTACCAGCGAAGTCGCTCAGTTTGCTGCTTACCTAACATCCGGTATCCAACATTTTTTTATACTGGATTTCTGATTATTTATCTGGCATCAGAAAATTTAATTTTTTTACCGGTGTGTTGTTTGTATTTCTCTGTTTGGTAATTGATAATATTTGCTTTTTTTACTATTTCAGTAATTTCGCATGTAAGTGATTATTTATGTAATCAATTTCACTTTCCTAAAAATTTATGCATTCTTCATTTCTTGAAGCGTATCTGTTTTTCCATCTATAAATTTTCTAAAATCTTGATCTTTGTATGGAATCTGTAATATTTATATTAAATTTTATTCATAAATAATCAAATTATTGTAATTTAGCTACGTAAAAATGAGAGGGGGTTCTCGTGGTGGGAGATCATCCAGAGGTGGTCGTTCTGGTCCTTACAAACCCAAAGTTTTTATTCCTCGAGTTCCGTTCGATATATATGTGGTATGTAAAAAGTTAAATAACTTTTGCAATATATGAAATTTCTTATGATATATAATCTATATTGTTAATGTATGAAATTAAAGAAAATTATTTTTTTCAGTGTGAATCTTTTTTTCCTCGAGTGAAACTTGCTCCAGATGATACTGCCTTAACTCAGGTAAGAGGTTTAAAATATTTTAATGAGATTTTTTATCGAGACATTTTATCCAGTGATATTTCCTGAGAAAACTGTTTTGCTTCTTTCAATATGGTAAAACTTTACTGAAAGATGCTCCATTCCTTTTGATAAATACTCATAAAAAAAATTTTTTTTTAAAAAAAGGAATTTAAAACATTCGCTATGAGCGTAGAAGAAATTTTATATATATACTATATATTGGGTTGTTCGGAAAGTTATTTCGTTTTATATGAAAATGAAAAACGTATAGCGAATAAATATTTTATTGAATTGTATATTGTCAATTCTAGTCTCATATTTCTTAACATCTTTCTGGTCATAGTATGATTTTATACTCATAAAATGGTAGATTTTCACTTGTAGAAAACTGATTCGGGAGGAAAAAATGAAACGACTTTCCGTACAACCTAATAGTTGAAAAAGCCCTGTCAGAGACTATTAAGAAAAACTAAATATAGCTTCTGTCTGTCTTATTTCTCATCATTTGAGAATGATTGGGAAAATTAATTAAACGGTTTTCTCTAGAATTGGATGTAAATAAGAAATAAATAAACATTTTGAAACAGCTTCTGCAATTTTTCCCAATCAAAATAATACTTTTCTTAATTAATTGTAGTTAAAAGTAGTTATATAGAATGATCAGTGACATGTACCTTAGCGTTGAATCCTGATATAGCTTCACAGTATTTTTTGTAACCAAAACTTCATCTAAGATGTATTAGGATGGCTTTTGGTGGCCCTTAATCAATTTGATTCTCAATTGCTCAAAACAGATGAAACTATCACAGTGGGGAGGAAGTACTGTAAATAATTCGACAAAATGCTCTAGAAGATTGGGCATAAATAACTGACATTAGTCAGTTGAGAAGGGCCACTTTTTCTCCATGACAATGCTGAACCTGAATGATACTTGTCAAAAGTTGCATGCACTGGGCTATGAAATCCATCTTCTTCACTTGATCTCTCACCTTTATATTACTTTTCCTAACATAGATAACTTCCTACCAGGGAAATGCTTCAAAAATTGAAGGGATGCTGAAGCGACATTCAGTAAGTTTGTCACATTCAGAACTGCTGAATCTTATGATTCTGGCATACAAAATCTTGTTATTCTTTAGCTAAAGTGTTGAAGCTATTGGTTCTGATTTGGATTTATAAATTTGTTATATAGTGATTGTAAAAAGTATTTGTACAGTACGACAATTGATTTAAAAGAGATCTGTTCATAAAAATTATAAACATAAATTCCATTTTAATTAATTATATATAATAGAATGTATTTTCATTAGTTTTATGTAAAATTTACACAAAAATAGTTTTATACATGAATAAATATTTACAAAACTGAAACAATCCAACATCTTGTGGTGTAAAAAGTATTTGTTCATCAGGCATATATTGGCCAATACAATAACAATATTTCAGCTAAGACCTAGGATATCCTTTCGCTCAAATAACTGCCTTGAGTCTCTTTGGCATCGATTCCTCCAGTTTTGCTGTTATTGAGCTAGATATGGCATCCCATTCTTGATCAAGAGCTGATTCAAAATCATTTTTATTAGAAATATGTATGGATCTAATATTTTTATGGAGAACAACCTATAAATTCTCGATGAGGTTGAGGTCCAGAGATTGAGGAGGAAATTTCATGAGCTTTGCAGTATTATATAGTATCCAGAGCCTTGTGTTTAGGGTTAAGTGCTTGGGGTGGTTATCATCCATGAAAACGTAATCACCATTCAAGCCCATTTTTGTTGCACTAGGTCCTAAAATATTGTTTAAAATGTCAACATAAAGTTGATGATTCACAATACCTTTAATACAAACTAATTTGCTCACCCCCAGAAGCACTCATACACCCCCAAACAAGCAGACTTCCCCCATGTTTCACTGTTGGCACTAAATTGTTAGGATGCATTTCTGTATTGCGCTATCTCCATACCATTCGTCTCTCGTCTGATCCAAATATGTTGTATTTACTTTCGTCTCTAAAGATAATCTTTTTCCAAAAATTTGGACTTTCATTAACGTATTGCTTGGCGAAAGATAAACACAGCTTCCCATTCTTCTCCCTAACAAAAAATTTTCCTCTCAAAATATAGCCATGGAAACCTTCATTTCTGCATGCATTTCTAACAGTACTTATGGAGGCTGCTGTTCACTTGTTCTTCAATTCTGATGTTAATGTAGGAGCATTTATTTTGGAGTCCTTCTGTAATGAACGTACCAGAAATCGTCTGTCAGATGATGTCAATAGACATGTTCGCCCAGTTTGAGAACTGTTTTGAACCGTTTCAGTGGCAGAAAACTTCCTTTATGATTGACTGCACAGTTGAACAGGGTCTACCAACCAGATCAGAAATCTTGTTGTACGATTTACCATTTTTATGGAGCTTTAAAATTAGTTCTCTTTTGGAAACACATGTCTCTTTACATTTATGACCTATTATAGAGTTTCTAGTTTCTCACAACATTAAAATTTCCACTGAAGAACGTTTTAAGTAACTTACTAGATGATGTCAATTAACTACATCATAATGGCTAAACCAATTGCAAAATATGAATAAAAAAATTTTGCATTTCTTTTAGTGTACGAATACTTTTTACTCCAAGATTATTGTGTATTAAGATTATTATTATGTGTGTATAAGATGTATTAATTATAAATACATAAGATGTTGGATTGTTACAGTTTTGTAAATATGTATTCATGTATAAAATTATTTATGTGTAAATTTCACATGAAACTAGTGAAAATATGTTCTATTATGTATTTATAATTAATTAAAATAGGATTTATGTTTATAATTTTTATGAATGGATCTCTTTTAAATCAATGTCGTACTGTACGAATACTTTTTACACTCACTGTATAGTAAGATATTTATTAAAATAGACTAAAAATCAGACATTTTAAATGTTACAACCTAATTTTTTTTTTTGTGTATTGATGTTCTACTGAAAATAAAGATTATTGTTGTGGCCAATGATGATTTTCTTAGATTTAAGACTTTTAATAAGATCTAAATTTCTATGTAAAATATATAATTTGCTCTTTATAAAATACTGATCTATTTTGATCTGATTTATGCTTGAGCATGGACTTAGATCATGAAAGAGAGAGAGAAATTATTTTTGAATGTAGAATTTTAAGAGTTCTACTGGAAAAATATTTTGTGTAGAAGAGGGCACATCAAGTTTTGACAGAATGCTTAAAGAACTAGATATTCATTTAAATTAAAGGTTCATATAAATTTAAGTTACACTTTTGATACATATAAATAAAATTAACATGCTATAAACAATTTCTCTAGTAAGATTATGTTACATAAAATTTAAGAAAGACAAACTTCAATAACTAGTTGCAATGGAGAAGTTATTTATCCATCAAAACTAAAAAAATTAAAGGACTTTAGCTGCTTTTCTCAATGGAAATATCTTATTTTAAAGTCTTGAAGCTATCCTGTGTTGTCATGTCTCAAATGATGATTATTACTGTATTTAGTATAAATAGATAGATAATTTTAAAATTTTTAATTGCTGTTGTTTATTACAAGCTAAAATAAATTTTATATATAGTTCATTTTTCTTTCGCAGCTATTCAGATTTTTCATGAACCTTTAAAATAAATAAAAATTATAGACAAATCAACAAAAAAGTCAGGAAAATTAAAAAATTGCCGGAAAAAGTCGGAATCTATCCTGATTTTTTAAATTTTTTTAGAAAACATATTTTGATAAGTTTGGATTTCATTATGTACAAGAGTCACTCTGAAATTTTTGAGATGCAACTAGGTTTTTAACGTTATACGTAGAAAATTTTTTGTGTGTTCAAAGTAGTCTCCTCCAGCATCAATGACTTTTGTAGACAAATTTTCCACAGATTAAATGTCTCAAGCCATTCATTTCTTGGAATAGATGAAAAAAATGCATTTATAGCCACATCAATCTCTTCTGAATGAAAATGACATCTGATGTAAGTTCTTTTTTAGATTAAAGAATAACCAAAAGTCGCTCATAGCTGGATCATGTGAATGCGGCGGATGTTCGATCACTTTAATTTGTTTTTGTTTAAGAAACTCAATTGTTAATCTGGCTGTATGTGAAGATGCATTGTCATGGTGAAGCATTAGTCCCCTAACATTCAGTTCTTGTAGAATTTCTTGAAGACATTTAGTGGTATACGAGTTTGCTGTTACTGTCTTCTGTCCTTCCAACTTGATGGCTTTGACCAATCCTGTACTTCTGAAGAAAAAGGCATGCATCACTTTTTTCAGTGCACGTTGTTTTTTCACCATTGTCGGTGTGGGATTATCTTCAAAGACCCATACTTTGCTTTCTTGACATGTTGAAATGTCAAAAAACAGTACATACATTTCATCACCTGTTACAATTTTAGAAATGATGCAGTGGCCACCATCATTTAGCAATTTAAGAGTTTCTTTACTGATTCTGACACGCTCCTCTTTTTGGTGCTCAGTTAGATTATGGGGAACCCAACGGCAAACTAATTTTTTCATATGTAACTCTTCATGAATGATTTTGTGTATGGCTGCGTATCCAATGTTAAGTTCCTTCTGTATCCTTTTATAAGTACAGCGATTATCATCCATTAACATTTTTTATATGGTAGACACATTATCCGGGATTATTGCCGACGGCGGCCTTCCTGTTTGTTTTTCATCCTGAAGAAAATTGCGATTTCTTTTAAATTTTCTAAACCATCTGAATAGAGTAGCACAAGCTGGAGATTCATCACCAAATGCTAATTGCAACTGTTGAAAGCATTCTTCTTGATTTAATCCTGCTTTAAAATCGTAGAAAATCATATCTCGAAAATGTTGTCGCTTCAACTCCATTTTCTCTTCTGCTTAAAATTTATTCTGCGCTAAACAAGTTGAAGTAAGTCAGTAAAAAATTGTCTTCTGTGTTAAAATACTTCGTATTTTAAAATTAAACCACTATTTTTATTTTGTAAATTCTCATCTGCGCATATCTAAAAAAGTTCAGAGTAATCCTCGTATATGTATGATACATATAAATATTTATTGAATACTTCGATATTAATACTAGGAATTATATTTCATTACTATTTTGAACACTTTTAAATATTCAAAATATTATCTAAGTAGAATCTTCATAAAACAGTAATTTAAATTGAAAATATGAACTTATGCATGTTAAATAGCTGATTAAATAATAATCTGCTTAGTTCAAGAAGTATTAAAGTTGAATTCTTGGCAGAAGTACCTTTTAATAAGGTAATTCTATCTGACACTTGAGTCACAGCAGAATACCTGAAAATTTTGGATATCAAAGGCACGAAAAATTTAATGATCCTTTAAAACTATTTTACTCTCAAAACACAAATTGATGAATAGTTTGTCTATTATTATGCTCAGTTTAAAATTTTTTTTTTTTGTGCTGGACATTTCCATCTCTAGAAATAACTTCAGAATGACGCGGACTAAATTATATGCGTGAGTGTTCTTTTGAGGATTGCATCCTATTTGGATATTTCTTATTTTTAAAGACAATAAACCTTAAATGAAGAATCTGGTAAATCTGTTTCTACTGTTATTTCAAAACAAAATTAGAAATTGTAGCTGCTTTGTTAACTATAAGCACTCATATTATAGTGATAAAAAGTATCTGGAGTTCTTAATTTAAAATTCATCTATAAGCATTTGGAAACAAGTAGGTTTTTATTTTATAGTTTATATAGGGGATATAAATTAGTTTTCTACGAAAAGAATTTTCATTCTATTGAATTCTAAGTTGTTAATGTTATTGAGTAAAAAATAGGCATTTTGTTTTTGTTATGTGATTTCTGCACAAAATGATTTGTAATGTTACAAAAAGTTTTTAAAGGGACTGTTATAAAAACAACAGATTTGATTACTATAAAGAATTCAAATATAGTACAGAATCTGTCAAAGCCATTCAGAATTTGTAGGTCATCTTTTTTAAATAAAATTTATCATATTAAGTCATAATTGTTATTCAGTGATTGTTGCGTTTAATAAATTCAAACATTAAATATAAAACAAAAGAAAAGAAACATTAAATAAATTCCTTTTTCTCAAATTCTTGTCTGGCAATTTTAAGACAATGTACCACATTTTGAAATGTTCCTAGAGTTTTAAATTTGTTCCAAAAATAATTTCTTTGAGATGCTTTCACAAGGCAATTCCTTTTTACTTAATATTATTACTGGTGATAAAATTAAATCTATATGCTTTTGACACAAAAACTTATGGATCAAATGAATGGCTCTTCAGAGTGAAACAAAATCAAAAAAATCATGTCAAACTTGCTGAAAATACTATGGTATTATACTTTGTTTATTTTTTGGTGGTATTTTTAAAAGTTCGGTGTTACATTGTTTTATTTCTTATATTTGATTGCAATGTAGGTTTAAAGTGCAATTGATGTAATAGTTAGGTGCACTAAGCAATAAATTTTGTTCATCATTTTAAATGGTTGTCATTATTTTTTTTCTTGGAAATTTCTATTTTCAAACAAATTTTTATTTTTCAGGCAAAATAATTTATTGTTATCATTATTATTTTGTACAGTTATTACATGCTTCAGACAATATTTGGTATTAAATCATTCAATGGATGTCACTGTTATGAGAGAATATATTGCTGAATTTTTTGCTTACTAAATCTTACAATCTTCTACTTCTTTGATTATTGAATTTAGGGAGATACAATTAAAATATTTATGAAAATAAATTTAATTTCCAAATTATAAATGTCCAATGTGGTGGTAGTAAGAATTTGATTTAGTGAAATGGACATATTCTATAAGAGATAAAAATATGGATTTGCATGATGTTATTCAAAGTGTTCGAAAAAATTCTTGCTTTAAAATAGACTATTTATGCTTATATATTATAACAAGTTATGATTTAGAAAATATATTGATGAACTTGTTGTGAATAATGAAAAAGTAAATAAAAAGAACATGAATAATTGGTTTTTATTATTGTAATGAAGGAAAATCATTGGAACAGATGTTTTTGAAATAAATGAAAGCAATTTCTTTAAAATGAAATATTAAAGAGGAAAATGGTTGAGAGAGTTAAAAAAAAACAAATGTTTTTCCCCCCTCCATGTGAATGGATCAATTTGTAACTAATAAAATAAATATTATTCATATTCCTTATATCAAATTGTTGTAAATTCATATTAATTGTTATAAAGTTAACAACAGCCTGATATTTAAATATCCATATATAGCTCTGTTTATGCTAATTCAACTGAAAATAGACATTTTTCTCCATTTATATACAATCAAATGCTATCTGATTTGCATTTGTGTGGATACATGTGATGAAAAATGTCTAGGTACTCAATAGAAAATGAAATTCATCAGAAATGCTTTTTATTATTTAATTATTTATGAGAAATAAGATTTAAGAATTGTGAATCAAAATTTTTAAAATTGAGAAAACTTAAAATGATTTAATCTGCAAATCAGTCTCATTTTTAGTTTTCTTATTGAAACAAATTGTTTTTTTTTTTTTTACAAATTTGTGTTTATTTTGTAAGGATTAAAGCATTTTTACTTTATCATTTGATTATTTATTTTGAATCATCTTCTAATTAAAAATAGTTTATTTATTTCATGAAATATCAAATAATACATTTTTTCAACTTGTTTTAATGAGAAATATTTAAAAAAATAAATGAAGAAAAATTATTTTAATGTTTGAACTAGTGTAAAAATAGCAATTATATTACTCTTACATTTTGATTTTCTCATTAAATGATTAATTGAAATTAATTTGTTGAACATACTTAGCAACTCTTAAATTTCTTGGGAGATTTTAAATTGTAGATTTTTCTGATATTTCAATCATCTTGGAAATTTGTAAAAAAATTAAAAAAAAAAATATTTTAAAAACATAATTTAAAATTATACATGACAGAAAGTGTCCTTTAAATTTTCCTTCTTTCCAAGCTGTTATATATATATATATATATATATATATATATATATATATATATATATATAAGGATTCTTATTCAACCTGACAGAAAATTTTATAATTTTCTTTATATAAATCAAATGTAGGTTTCTATTTTTTTTATTTAAAATAATAATAGAAAATTTTCATTACATACCTCTTTTTTAAAACGTTACTTTAAAACATCCTGAAAGAAACAGATTGAGTGCTAATGTAATATATTTCATTTTTGAATTTTTTACAACATAAAATATTTTATGAAAATAAAAACAAATGTTAATCAGAAGATTAGTCTGGGGAAATGATAGATGTAATAGAATTTCCTAGCCCAATTCTGCAAGTTTCTGGTGAATTTCCAAAGAAGCATATAGAATATCATTATCATGAAGCCTTATGATTTACTTTCTATTGAACATCATTGGCTTCTTAAAGTGCTGTTTTTTAATTTGTCAATTGTTAACAATACGACTATAAATTTAAATCATTGTTTAGTATTAACACTCAAAATGTATTGCCTTTGGATAGCCTCATCCTATACATTTGTTCTCTTTCTGGTTCAGCTTTGACTAAAAGGTAAAGGATACAGGTTTTCCCTGTTCATGTAATATATGTCAATTATGTGCTATTGTGTATACACACTATAAGTTTCTAACAAGAATGCCTAAAGCTTCTTTTTATAACCATATTAGACTAATAGTTATGACCTTTATATTAATTATGCATAAGCATGACTGGAAGCAAATAAATAATATATATAAAATACATGCATACATACATAAAGCACTTTAAACTTGAGTAAGAGACAATATACTTTAATTATTTATTTTTTTTGTTTCTGATAATAAACATCTCAAACAATCTTTTATGCTGTAAATTAAATAATATCATATGACTACTCACCAAATACATTTCTAATCAGCCATGCAAAGTTCTAAAATTTTATTTTGAACATAGTTTTAGGTATACTGTGAAATGTTTGTATGTTGATTAAATGATAATTTAACTTGAAAAATATGAATTTCAAATCCATATTTGACTTAACAAGATTTTAATGTATAACTTATTTGGCTACAAATAGATGTTATTGACTTTTAGAAACAAAAGTTAAGAACATTTATTTGTTTTGAACTCGTAGCTGTTAAAAGTTTGAACATTTTCCCTTAAGAGTTGACAAGTATGGATCAATGTAAATATTTTTTAATTTCCTTGTAATATATTTAAAATCATTGCTTATAGACAGTCTACTGTCTTATCTTAAAAATCTTTATTATCATTGTAAATTATTTTATTTTTAAGGTTCTCTTAATTTCATACAAAATCGTGTAATTTTTTTGCTTTTGCATGTGTCTTGAAATTTGATTCTCTGGATCTAGGATGAAGCTGCACAAGATAAACTTAAAGTAATTATGTAACAAAACTAGTTTTGGTTTTGTCTTTCTGTGTTTCTCTTTTCATGTTTTGTTCATTTCCATTCGATATTATTTAATTCAAGAGAGAAATTTCATGATATAAATACATTATTTACATTAACAACCTGAAGATTTATGAAGAAGAGATATATTTCAGTAACAATTTCTTTTCAGATTTAAAGATGTTCTTATTATATATTTGAAGTTTTGATTTGCAGACAAAAACTTCAGTTTGTGATGTTTTTCTCAATGCATTTGAAGTTTATAGTTTAATGAACTGTTTCTCTTTAAAATTATACAAATGTGAATAGAAACATAAAAATTTATTATTTTTAATTATTGTTTACATTTGAATTTTTATGTTATTTTGTATGTGACTGGGCAATTGAGGGGAAAAAAAAAACCCCTCAGAATGCAGTTTATTAATATTCTGCTATTGCATTTATTATGTGCATACACATTTTTTTTTTTTTTTTTTTTTTATCATTTTTTACAAAGAAACCCTAAGAAAACTTTCTTGTTATTTTTTTTAAACAGACTAATTTTTTAAATAATATATTAATTTAAATGGTTCATAAGAAGATATTCATCATATATATAATAATATATTCATCAAATGATCTGGTTCATTAATTTATCATGCACACACTTGTTCATTAATTTATCATGTTATGAATAATTTATCATGTAAACTTAGATTAAAAATTTGTCTTCTACTAGTACTATTGCTTTCTTTGCTCATGAACTGTTTTTATATGGCAATTCTAAATATCCACTTTAGTATAGGATATATATTCTAATTGGAAAGTTAGTACTATTTTTCTTAAAATTCAGTTCATATAACCATATGAAATGAGTTTGTTGCTTAAGCATATTTTATTTATTCAAACTCTTGATTTGGGACTTTTAAATGTTTTTCTAAAAATTCAATCTTTATTTTTTAAATTTAATTAACTCATTGCTTTTTATAAAAATATTTTTTTTACATACTAACAATCACTTAAATATGTAGATGTTACAGCTTTTGTATCATTCTGTTTCTCTTAACATTTTTTGAAGCACATGAATATTATCTCAAATAGAGTAAAACAAAAGAATTTTTTAAATTTTCCAATCACTTTTGAATGTGGTAAAAGTTTTCCCATACAAATTTTACTACATTTTGCTTTAATTTTATTTCCATATACTGTTAGTTTTGATTTGTACACCTATATATCATCTGCACCCTCTTTCCCTCTCTATTTTTGAATAATTTTTTGCAAAATAGATTTCTTTAATGAAATTTTTGCATTTGTAATTAGATAAAGCTCTTATAAACTACAGATGTATAATTATGGACCCGAAAAAGATACATCTAAAATACATAGAACTTAACAACTTATGATTGAACTAAAGGACTATAGACTTTCTCGTTATTTTAATTAGTTTATTGATTCCTAACTTTTCTTTCAAAAACTATCATTCTTTCCTTTTTGAATAAAAACAGAATGTGGTAATTAAGTTTTAAAAAAATGAAATTGATAAGATGGCATTTTAGGAATACAATATTTCACTTTTTAAGTCAATTATATCATTTCAGTTTAGTTTTGTATGCATAAGATTATGGTAACTACATTGATTTTTGATGTTGATTATAAATTAAATATTTTAAATGTACAAAAAATTTTGATTCAAATTAATAAAAATTTGATTTTAGTAATGATTTAAGCGAAGGTGTTAAAATTATCCCAAGTCATTTTCATTCATTATATAACAAATATAATAAATTATCTTATATTTTTATTAGAAGTACCTAGTTTCATTGTTTAAAGTAACTTTATAAATTTTATTGTTTAAACTTATTGTAAAATTGGAAATTGAAAACTTGATAATAAAAATAACTTATTCAGATTATTGAAATTACTAAAAAGTGAAAAACTGTAATGGAATTTTCAAATGATAAAAAAAGTATGATAAAAAGTAAAATTTTATGTGTTGGGTTTTTGAAACTTTATTTAGTGTATTATGAAATAATTTATAGTTCATTTCTTATTGATTCGTAGTTTTAATCTTCAGGTATCATTATTACAATATGAAATATTCAAATTTAAATAATCTGAAATTAGGATACAAATAGTGTCTCATCATTTTCTGAAAAAGTTATCTTGCATTTCATTTCTTTAATATATTCAGCTTTAGTGAAGAAAAGAATTTCTGATTATGTATACACTATTTTCAGAGGATAAAGGGTACTTTTTTGGCTTTTCCAATTTTGAATGATGTTGCCTTTTGTTTTTCATCAATTCATTTAGTTTACACTTTGCTTTTCATTGCAATTTTCCAACACAAGTTCCAGTTTCCGATTTTGATGAATTTTTCAATTGATTTTCTCAATTAAATAACTGATGTTTCTTGAATTAAAATAACAATTTACTTTCATCTATTTAACATTTATATTTATATCATTGTTTTCTATTAACTCCTGTTAATGGTATATTTAACTATATTTCTTTTACCGTATTTTCCTGTATATAATCCGCCGATTATGTGTTAAAAAAATTCCGAATTTCGAATTCCGCCGCGGATAATCTGAAGAAAAACATTCTCCATCAGAAAAGCTTACAAGAAACTTTTGAAAGAAATACTCTTTATGTTTCATAAAATAAATAACAAGTTGTACCAAGATACACCTGAGTTATTTAAACTATAATCGGCTTTTTTCAATTCCGTTCAAAACCGAATTCGGTTTCTCTTAAAGATATTACAGTTGTAAATTCGCTAACGTCATTGTGCAATTTGCCTTGACGTGAGCTGTTTCATTTTTAAAATATTCAAATTCGTATATCGTCATATGGAAGCGAAAACTTTTAAGTTACATAGCAGGTTTTAAATTAAAAGCTATAACGAAAGTAAATTAAAAAAATGGCGTCAAATGTGTTAATGTGAAGTGAAAAACAAAGCACGCGCGGTATAAAAAAAAATTGTATAAAATACGCAATTTGTAAATAATTCATTTCATTTAAATATTAACGAAGCAAATATATATTAATTTAAATATGTCTAACATCGTTTTAAAAGATATTAGAAGCTAAATATTGATAAGTTTTACAAGAATCTTCTCGAAATTATCGCTTTTGATCGATCTCGTGCTTTCATCTCAAGTTTATCGCACTTTGCGATGAAGTGGATCTATACTGATATTTTTCATAGTAAATGCTTTTTTTTTTATACAATTTATTAAATTTTTAATCCTACTGTGCATCTTTTTTATTTTATGTGACACCCATATTATCAGCAATACAAGTTTTAGACTATTCGCCGGAAAAAATTGCCGCGGATTATGCGACGCTTTTTTTCCTTTCACTCGAAAAAACGGCTGTGCGGATAATACGCCGCTGCGGATTATATACAGGAAAATACGGTATTTAATTCCATTTTCATAAGTTATTTAATTACTAGATATTCAATTTCAAAACAATAAAATAATAGCTTCACATCATATTAGCAATTGATTTTTGTTCCAAAATTTTGCGATTAGAAGCCACCTTTTAAAGCCTTGAATATTATCTTTTTATTATCAGTTCAAAAGAAAATTGGAAACCATTGAAGGAATCAAAGTTAATTTTTTTGCTGGATACCTTTTATAATTTATTTATTCAAGCACATGATTTTAATTTATTTTTAAAAAGTTTATGCTTACTTCATTTAGGTCAACATATATTTTTATTCAAATTTTTAAACTTGTGAATTTTAATTTGCTTTTGCTTTCAAATTTAGAATAATCAGAGTACAAAGTTGTGGTTTTCAATTTCTGAATTAAAATTATTCTTGTTTTAATGAAGCTATTAGGAAATTAAATGTGTATATAACTAGATTTCCTTTTATTAATCAGCATAATTTATAATTCAACACAAATAATGTCAGTATAGTTCAGTTTTAAACATTTTTAATGTCTACTAAACAATGATATATTTTTATTCTAGGCTATTTTGAAAAGAAATCAAGATCTGACATCAACAGCTCAAGAGCAAACTGCTGTACTAAATCTTGTGACAAAGATTCAAACTGTTCTTGATAACCTTGCTCTTTCACCAGGTTCATTTGATGCTTGTGTAAGTATAATTTTCAATTCAATGTAACTATAAATTGATAAATATGTTAAATATATAGAAGTTTAAGTGTGTTATTAAAATGACATATATATTTAAACTGTTGTCAAAATTATATTTTAGAGTTTTACTCTTAACCCAGTTACTTAGAATATCCAGTCATAGAGTGTATTTCTGAGGACATCTACTTTTAAAAACTTCTTTTCAATTATTAAAATGAATAATTTGTTGATTCATCTGAATGACTGAAATGAAATTAGGTCATTATCATCATTATCAGAGATGGATAAAATGATAAATAGTCTTGACTTATAATATTTGTCTTCAAATTTTTTGTATAAAAATGCCTCTTTTATTCTAAAAACATTTAATTTTTATTTTCAAGAAATTTTATTTTCAATTATTTTGAAGCTGATTTTATTCAGTATTCAAACAATTAAATAATGAAGATGAATGGAAATATGTTTTAAAATATAAGCCACAAAACTATTTAACCTGATTATTGAAGCTATAATACAAATAATGAAACTGTGCTTCTGAAAAAATAAAAATTTATTTCATAATGTTTGGGGAAATAGAAGTTAGTTAATGCAGAAAGTTGATTATAATTTATATTTGTAAATATGATACCTACTAATCATTAAATGTATTTTTTTGGTATTTTTTAAAATAAAATTTAAAAATGTATGCAATTCAGTATACTTGTTAAATTTTTTGTAAAATCAGTATTATAAAACGATAGCTTTGATCATATATTTGAAATTTTTAAAAGTATTTATGCCTAAATTTACATGTTTATCAAATCACTTTTTGTTTTTAATCCACATTACACAATTGTTGAAATAATACGAAACTACTAAAAAATTGTATATAAATTATGATTGAACTCATCAATCATAATTTATGTAAGATGTTAATAAAATTCTGCGTAGTAATTATTTTATCATTGAATCATACAAAGGAAAATTATAAATAAATTTACATTGGTAGGTTATAGTAATGTACAGATGCTATTTTGTATATAACATTTTAAGAGTTTTATTAATAACATGATGTATTTTTAGTTTTCTGATATTTAATTTAAGCAACATAAGATAGTAAAATATTTATTACCACATAAATTTATGTAAACTTTTTTATAATATATAAATAATACAATTAGATATTTATTTTTGAAGTTTAATAGGATGTAAAATGATTTTGTTTTCATTTATTTCTGCAGTGAATAATTTTTCTCATTAAACTATAAACTTTCAAAAGTTTTAAAACATTATTCTGTATAAATGTTTATAAAAAATTTGTTGTTTTTAATCACTTTGATTTTCTTATATTTTTTTAATACAATTTCATATACCTTTGATTTTTGCATTGAAACAAGAATAAATTTTTAAATACTTTGATTTTGGATTTATTTTTTCTATAACAGTTAGTTTCAGCTGAAAGTTTCTCAAAAATATTTAATAATATTTCAGTAGCATTTCAAGCACTTCTAAAATATCTTGCTTAAAAACTTTTTAATGGTTAACATTGTCAATTTAAAGTGTCTAATTTGCAGTTACTAATTACTGAACAAATCAAGCCATTTTAATTAAAGCATAGACATTTTATAAAATATGGTATTAGTTTCATTGAAATATTCTTAAATTTATATTCATTTTGATTCAAACAATTTTTTTGCAATGGAAAAATATTTTATTAAGTCAATGGTGCATTACATGTAATTGGCCATAACAATAAAGGAATCATTTAGTTGACCATTTATATTATAGTTTAATTTTTATATTGTTTTTAGAAATTTTTAAAACATTTTATATGGAAATGAATTTGACATTTAGTCAAATTTTCTCATATTGTTTTTGCACACTATATGATCTACTAGCTTTTCATATATTCATGTATGGTATGTCTGATTCTATCAGCTTGTATTTTTTTCCGTAGAGCTGTGGTTGAATAACATTTATTAGGATTCCTTATTTATGGATATCCTTTGTAATATATTTTCAATAGTGTTAGTATATCTAAGTTTTAGTAAGGCAATCACAATTATAAGATCTATAGTTTATAAGTGCTATTTTTTGTTGCTAGAAATTACCTTGAGTTTTTAATAGCAGCTAGAAAAAAATACAACAAACAAAGTTGTGAATTAGCTGTGCAAACGCTCTCTTGTTTCCCTATATATGTCACAAAGCTATCTGTCAGTGGGGGCAATACGTGTCTGCAAATATAAAATACCCATTATGAGTGAACTGCATAGGGGACAATAGGTTTCTGGAGAATTTTCAACTAGTGCAGATGTTTAGACAGGTAATCATAGTCAGATAAGAGTCTCAGAATAACCATTGACTTGACTGTAGGTGATACTGGTATAAAATTGTGATTCACAATCCACAATTTATCATTATTTCTAGATTTTAAGCTTCTCCAAATAACACCCTTTGATTTCTTTTTAACATATATCTGTATTACATTAAAGAAAACTGTTTTCTCTGATATTTGGATAATTGCAGATCCTTCCTTTTAGTGAAAAATATGTATCATAGTACTAATAAAAAAATATTTATTTAAATGATACTTAGATCCATCTTTGAATAGTAAAACTTCTATAGTTATAATCTCATTAACATATTGTTAATAAAATTATAATTATGGTTAGGAATGGCATTGATATTAGAATAAGACATGGAAGTTAGGATAGAATAAATAAATTATAAAATTAGCTTTTAAGTTGTATATGTAGTTTTATAGGTATGTATAAAACTACATACACATAGTAGGTATGTATAGTTTTATGTGTATGTAGTTTTATAGGTATGTATTTATTATTATTGTAATATTGTTATTGTTTTGTGTCTAAAATAAAATGTTCATATCTTATGCATCAAAAATTCACCTACATTTGAAAATTAAATTACTAGAAAAAATAATTAGTGGAAGTTTTTTTAAACAAAAAATCTTGTCTTATCAATTTTTTTTAAAAAACCAAAGAAACCCTTTTGTTAAGTATTTAAAAAAAATAGACATTTGTAATATCGAATTGGGGTTAAGGTTAATTAGATACCACCAAAAAAAATCATAACTCATCACATAACAACTTAGCACTTTATAATTTTGCTAGCTTGGCTAAATTGTCCTTCAAACATTTTAATTCACCAAGAATAGTATGGTATTTGCCCTTTTTATTAAAGGTGTTCAATTTACTGCCCCAATTCTTAGTAAATTTTTAGAACACAATGCTTTTTGTCATATTTATTGCTTGGAAATAAGAAATTTTTATTTCTGAAACTGAAAAAGGTGATTATTATAATGCCACCCACTGGTTTAACATTTTTACTAATAACAATTGAAAGCATGTGTTTATTGGACAAATCATTTTCTAATTGCAAATTTCGTGCTTTTTTGGTCAAGTAAATCCACAAATAGTGCAATTTATAAACTATTTTTATATAGAAAAATTTTAAGGTTATAGAAACTACCTAAAACCTCTTGATATTCAAGAAAATAGTTTTTTAATATTAATGCATTTTTTCTTCGATGTGAATTGAAACCATCCTACAGTTTCTTGCTTAGGAAAAAGTGAATAACTCCATTAGCTTCTGAATGAAAAATATGTTTATTAACAGATTTGTTCTTATTATGAAAGAGACAGTGTTTCTTTTTTAAGAGAAGTCATGATAATTTGTGCTGAAAATTTATATCTTGGAGGTATATTTTCATCCATCAACTGATTCTGTGTCATGAACTTGATTCCTTCTTAGAGGTTTTAATATATCTAATGTAACTAATATTAATTATGGAGATGATCTAGTTATTAATATTGGAAAAAAAATGCCTAATAGTATGTTCATTGTTTCTTAAAGAAGTTGAAACTTGTACTAATGAAAGTTTTTTTTTTGTTAATATGCAAAAACATAAAAATAAAAAATCTTTATTAAAATTGCATAATTTTTTTTTAAATAAAAAATTAGTTTGTTCCTAAGATTTCTTATGTCTCCTCTTATGACATGAACTTCAGTGACATGGAAATTCTTTGAACATGAATATCAATTGGTCATTTTAGTTCTTGTACTGAAAGACCTAAGAAAAGGTTTTTGATTATATGAACTTAATTGAGAGAACTACATTCCTAAATCCTAAAGTTATTCATTAGATTTACACTGTATTCTCCTGTCCTATCATACTTATTATTTAGTAGTATGATAGTCTAGGGCCAGAAATGAAATATGTATGGACAGAAATTACTTTCTAAGACAATAGTTACATATTTTGACAGTCAAGCTGTGTTATCGTCTGAGTTGATGAATTGTCAAGAGCTGGATCAAAATGGTTTTTATTGGTCCTTAACAGCTGCTTTTATTGGTTCGTTTTCCCACATATTTCAAAGAAATTTATCAGGCAGTTTATATTTTTATTATATATTTATATTTATATATTTTTTTATATTTTTATATATATAATTTTATTTTATCTTCTCAGATAACAATTTGTTAATTGGTGTAAAATCAACAATTAAAAACAAGAGATATTATGTAATTACTGTACTAGTAATAAAATAGTTGTTAAAACTCAATAAAAACTAAAAAGAGTTTGACTTTTTAATGGGCACTCCCATCTTAAAAGATATCTCACTATAATAAGAGTATGTGATAATCCTACCTGCTGGGGTTATTTTTGTACAGACAAAAGCTAATTACATGTCCTGCACAAATATGTAAATTGGACTATGATTAGATTTAAAAATCTGATTCTCAACATATAATTGAACCTTGTATGCTCCTGGATATTCTGGTTATATGCTGATTATAGCTTCAGTTGCTAATCTATTTAAGTATTGCTAATCTATTAAGTTGTTTTTTATTGGAGTGCATAATACAACTGGACGGTCTTGGGTCATAATATTAATCTCTTTTGAAACATATTTACTCTTACGTTTGCATTTTTAAAATTTTTAATATTTAATTGATACTTCTTAAAAAGGAATAAAAAATACTTTAAGTTTTGCATCTTTCTTATTTTTACAAAGTTTTATTCATATATAAGATTTGTGTTTATTTCCTTTTTATTTATTTTTGTTTTAGCATGTCATTTGGTTTTCATTTTGTTATAGATCCTTGTAAAGATTTTGTTAAATTGGATCACATTAAATAATTCTGGAAATTTGAATTATTCTTTCAGACTTTCTGTGCTTTTTTTGTCAGAGTAATTTCTCATTCTTGTTAAACTGGATTTATTTACAAAAGTATTATAATCATGAAAATTAATGATAACTTTCAGTTTTCTTAATACACTTTTAAAAAATTTTCATAACAATTGAAAATAATATTTATGATGAAATATTATATAAATTATAACTATGTGAAAAGTGTATATATATTTGTTATGTTTCTTTTAGCAAATTGAAGAAGTTCGTCAAGTTGGATCATTTAAAAAAGGGACTATGATGATTCATAATGCAATAGCTGATATTGTCACTATCTTGAAAACTCTTCCTACTGGTAGTTATTAAATATTTTGATAATTAATAAAAAGAAATTTAGTCAAAATACAAATTACTTATTGTATAATTACACAATGTGATGTTTTAATTTTATAAATTCTAAAGTTTTCAGTTACCGTATTTTCTTGTATATAATCCGTGGATTATGTATTAAAAAAAGTTCTGAATTTCTTGTGTGTATTATACACTGCTGTGAATAATCTGATAAAAACGTTCTCGATCAGAAAAGCTTACCAGAAGGTTTTGAAAAAAATACTGTTTATGCTTCATAAAATAAATTACAGTTGGTATCAGGACACACCTGAGTTATTTAAGCTATAATCAGCTTTGTCCAATTACGTTCAAAAACAAATTTGGTTCCTCATAAAGATATTACAGTCTAATATCATTTTGCAATTTGTCTTGACATGAGCTGTTTCATTTTGAAAATATTCAAGTTTGTATATCATCATAAGAAAGTGAAAACTTTTAAGTTACACAGAAGATTTTAAATTAAAAGCTAAAGCGAAAATAAAAAAAAATGGTAACAAACGTGTTAATGTGAAGTGAAAAACAAAGCATGCGCAGTACAAAAGAATGTATAAAACATGCAGCATGTAAATAATTCATTTCCTTCATTTGAATATTAACAAGGCAAATATGTATATTTTAAATATGTCTAACAGCGTTTTAAAAGTTATTAAAAGCTAAGTATCGATACGTTTTATAAGAATATTCTTGACTTTTTTGATCTTGTGCTTTCATCTCAAGTTTATCGCACTTTGCGAGAGGTGAATCCAGACAGATCTTTTCATTATAAATGTTATTTTTATCTGTACAATTTAATATATTTTTAATCATATTGTGCATTTTTTTATTTTATGTGACACCCATATTATCAGCTGTACCTTTTTTGGACTAGTCCCCAGAAAAAATTACCACAGAATATACGGCACTGCAGATCACATGATGATTTTTTTTCCCTTTTACTTGAAAAAAAGTTCGTCCAGATAATATCACTGCAGATTATATACAGGAAATATACGGTGTTGCAATTCTGAAATTTAGTCAAGCTGATAATTTGACTTTTAGCATGTCATTTGGTTTTCATTTTGTTATAGATCCTTGTAAAGATTTAAAATTTAAATTGTAGATTAAGATTAAATTCATTAAATTGTTAATATAATAGGGGCTGTAGAAAAGACAAAACTAAAAACACAGGCATTATAGCTTCCAGTTTGCAATTAATCAATGTTGATATTAGGAAATATATTTTAAATGTAAAAAATATTCATTTTTTAAAAATTTATATATTGGCTTTCTTAATTACTCACATTCTAAAAAAATGTTTGATTATTGAGTATTAATAGTAATACCGGTAGAATGCTGCTGACAAAGTTAGTAGTTAAAAACTAATACAGAAAATTATATTTTCTTTATCTCATTAAGCATATCTACAAAAGAACATTTTCATTAGTTTATAGATTTATGTTTTTAAAATAATTCTTCTCATAAAGCCCATTTATTAATTTCTTGTTAATAAATCAGACTGATAGTATTTTAAAAATTGTTATAAATAAAATGTTACTATATACTAATGTATGAAGTATGTTTTTCAAGTAAATACAATTTTGAAATTCCATAACTGCTGTTTCGCCATCAACATTTGGAATGTGTTCTGTGTACCAAACTGCTGACAAGCTACTGATGTTATTACAATCATTCAATGTTTTGATGCTTGTCTAAGTATTTAAAATGCCTCATCCAATTAAGAATTCCTTCAACTGTAGAATACATGCTGTTATTCATTTTCTTAATGCTAAAGCTGTGATAATAACTGAAATTTATAATTTGATGACTTAAGTTTATGGTGAAAAATTTATGAGTAGAATGGTATAAAAATGGATGAAAAATATTAAAGATGTTTGCACGAAAGTGCAAAATGAAAAACAGTGGGCGACCATCAGTCATTATAGATGATTTGGTGCAGAAAGTTGAAATAGTGGAAGGTATTAGAGTACAGGAGAACTATAATTTCAATGTTATAGGAAATATGTCTTGAAATGTTAAAAATTGTGTTGTTTGTAATTATTATAGAATGTTTGAATTTTTAAAGCTATCCACATGCTGAATACTGAAAATTCTGGTTAAATTGCTTAAAAGTAAATATTTATCCAATTATTTGACTTTCCTAAAGCAGTGTAATAAAGATGGATGAGTATATGGACGAAATATGGTTATCTTATGTTGCACCTGAATTAAAGTAGTACCAATCCAAAAATAGGGGCATTCAAATCACTCACAAAACTGAAGCTTAAGCAATAAATTTCACCTCAGAAAATCATGTTGTTATATGATATGCACACCTTAGTAGGCTGATGAGTCCTAGACTGTACCTTAAAACTAAATGGGGAATATTTGCATATCACCAAACAGCTCATAATTTTGAGATAGGGTCAAGTGACTAGGTCACACGTGAGTTGGCTGCCTCCACTCCATAGCCACATCAGCAAAAGGATTTATGACAGATTAATGAGGACATACTCCCAATCCACAAAGCTCTATCAATTCAATGAAGGAGGATGTGGTTACTCATTCAACCCTTCACTGCAGCAAGTGATGCTTCAGTGAGTCCCATAAAATCTGCAGTCCTGTAAAATCAGCAAATGAAGTTTCATTTGCTGATTTTAAGGGAGGTAGCATAAAGCTACTGAGATGCTAAGTCTTTATTTTTTAGAACAGAAAGAGGATATTTGTGAATTTTTTACCTCAATTTAACACCATAAAATCTGTGCTATTGAGATCTTACGGAAATTGTGCTATTCTATCCGAATTGAAATGTATGACACACTGAGCTTGGGAATTATTTTGCTTATTGATATTACCCATCCTCAAGTGGTTAGTTGCACTCATGAGCTGATCTGTTGAGGTGCATTTGGCTGAGGACAACTTGATCACTCTCCATGCAGCCTTGATCTATTGCCAATTGACTTTAACTTTTCTTACACTTGAAGTTTCTGTGATCTGCTCCATAATGATGTAGATGTCTAATCAACAGGGTTGCAATGGTTGTCTACTCAAGTGGTTAATTTTTAACAGGATAGACAAATACTAGTGGGATACAAGAAATGGTTTAATATTGGTTGGAATTATGTAAAAAAATAGCCTAAAGTTTTGCTTCTCAGGTGAAAAATTTGGTAAGAAAATTACTAATTTTATTTTTATTTCAAAAAAATTTTCTTTAAAAACATCATTTGTGAAATTGAACTTACAAGATACAAAATTCAGTAATAAAATAAACTGTCTGGAAGATTGAATATTTTTGCCATTGACTTATTTCCAATTAGGTGATTGATATTGTTTTTAATAAAATCCCTAAAAATAATCTCTGAAGTTATAAAAAATTATAATTTCTAAGTTATCTTATATATAAATGATTATTTTTTCCTTGTGTTTTTGATTATTTCCTTGTTAAGCAGCTCATAATTGATTTATACTTAGAAGTTACCTTAAAATTATAAACTTTTTAAATGATTGTATGTTTTCCCCCCTTATGTTAGTGAAAAAAAGATTTTCTTTTATGCTGGTAAATTTTTTCTAGTGGAAGCTGTCCAAGCTCTGGGCTATAAAGTGTTAGATGAGTTGAAATTGCTTGATCCAAATGAAAGTGAGTGTTTTTATGATAATGTTTATCATTGTTTGTAACTGTGCAAATTTTTGCCTTATTTTTAATTTAAATGGTTTAAACAATTTAATGTGTTTATTAAATAATTTTAGATTTTACAAAAACATTTTCAATCATTATTAATTTTTTTGCAAATTTTAATTATTTTTGTGATTGTGTATTTTAATTGCTGTTTAAAATCTTAATTTTTATAGTTCTGGCAATGGTAAGCATTGAAGGAGGATTTGAGGTTAGTTCAACAGAAGCCTCTGTCAAATGTTTAATTACCACAGTTCCTCAAAACCTGAGAAAACTTGATCCAGAACTGCATTGTAAGTAGTTCATTAAAGGTCTTTAACTTTGTTTTTCCAAGTAACTAAAATAAATCCTTGACAAATTTCAATTATTATAGTTGCTGTTTTTTGCTTTATGATTGTTAACTATATATTATATAAAGGTAACTTAAGAAAATAATATGTTTAGTCAATAATATATTTCCTAATAATCTCTTGATAACTTATAGCCTGAAAAGAATTCTAAAAATTAATGATACATTTTTAAACTTCTATTTTGCATCTTATTTTGATAATTCAATAAGTTCTATAAAAGTTTTGCAATGTAACTCAACAAAAAATTCAGGAGGCTGATGGTTACACCGTTTTCAGACTTCCAAGCTTGGATAGTAGCCATTTGCAACACATGCTAACTCAGTTGTTCATTTAACTTATGATTCCATCTGTAATTCTGAAAATCTTGATCTGTCATGGAAAGGATGATAATGTCTATATCAAATCTAGTAGAATCGAAGTGTGTCATTTTGGACACAAAAGACAGTCACAGTTAATTGAACAGTGCTAGTCTAAAGTCATATATTCCATGAATATCTTTGTGTAAAATAAAAAATGAGCCAGTTTCCATTCTAGGACAGTGCTCCAGCTCATTACACTGAAGCTTGCACCAATTATTTTACCATTACTAGAGGGAAATTTCTTGAACATCCCTCTTATATATATATTAGTCCAAACCTGGCTGCAGACTTTTTTACTGTCCAGGCCTGCACTGTTCTTGCATGTGAAAATAAAGCTAAAAGGAAAACAATTTGATAGTGATAAGAATTTATGAGGACTTAAGACAGCTAGTATGGATCACCCCTAGATGAAATTAGAGAAAGCTAAGAATTTGGTGGAAAATTACTTTGAAAGAATTCAATAAATTAAGCTGTATTACAAAACTTTCCTAGTACCTTTTGTATTATCTTTTCCTAGAAAAATAGTAATATAATTTGCAACATTTACTAATAATTATTATTATTATCGTATTACATTTTATACATTATTTATTATAATAGTAAAAAATAATCTAGTTTTAAAATTTCTCATAAATTTTTTATTTTGTCATAAATGAACTGAATTTTATTAGACATCAGTATCGATGAAAAGTGCAATTTTTTAATTATTAGTTAAAGTGGTAATTTTAGTGCAACACTTTTTAAAAGTTACCTATTCTTAAGAAACAGACAGTCAACATAATTCTTTCTTCAATCTTCCATAACTGGTTGACATAAGAGTTAATCAACTATTAACATTTTATCTAATTCATAAATTTTTCTTTTTAAAGTATCTCAAATATCTTACTGTATATCTGAGAATGATTTCATCCATCCCCAGCCATTGCTATAATTTTTATTTGAAAAAGGTTAAAATGATTTTAAGCTTCCTGAAAAAACATGCATCATATCTGGAGCACGGAAATAAGAATTTTAGAAATTTGTTTTATATGGTGTGGGAAAATCAAATTTCAAGATATGGAATAAGGATAATTCTAATTCATAAGTGTTAGTGGATTTGGCATATTTATTTACCTACAACTATTTTCTTCTCAATAAATATTGAATTGCTTGGAAAATTTTTTCTTTTCTAAAAATTGAGAATATTTTCTTATACAGTGGGTAAATATCTCAGTCTCATGTCATTGATATATTCACCATTTCTACTAAATATCTTTCCATCTTATGTGTTATAGCGTGATTTCATGATTATAAAACATCTCATTAGACTAGCAAAATCTCAGTCATTTTTGATATTCTCAGTTGTGGTGCCATCTAAAACATCTTATAGAAATCAGAATAAAATATATCCAAAGGTACCCAGATTTGGAGATTATTAGAGGTTATAGTGGTATAATATTTAGTAATTATACATTTCATTGGCAAAACTTTAACCAGATTACCAGATTTCTATGAATCCCACATTTGGTTTGGATGTTCATAGTGGTTCGAAATCCATTTTTCATGTTATTTGTTACTTGTGATGGCGAATATGAATATGCTCAGTTCAATTAGATAATTTTAAATTTGTTAATATTTATAAATAAAATAATTCTAGAGATGTATAATAAATAATTTTTTGCAGTTTTTTAAAGCTGTCTGAGAAATTTATAGTAATTGTTAGACATTTTAACTAAATAGCAATAAAAAGTTATTAACAGCAATTAAAAATTGTTATTCAGTTCTACATTCTCGCATGCCAGTTTTTCATAATTTTTTCCAATGCTTGTCCTTTCTTATGTAAAACATTAGAAAGGACAAGATTCATGGCAAGAATAAGATTTATGGACTGTATGTTTTACATACAGTCCATTAATTTTGTTACAACAAATTAAATTTTAATTTGTAATTATATAATAGGTACTATAATTGCATAAAATATAAATTAATTTGTAATAATAACGTTTAATTTGACTTAAGCAATGTTGCAGAAATAAAATGATTTCTGAAATTAAGATAGTTTTTAGTAAAATTTGAATTCCTAATATTTTAAGATTATACTGCTAACATCTAAGATGAAGTAAATATATCACATTGCAAGTATTTTTTATGTATTATATGCATATAATTGTTTTCTAATACTTAATTTTTTAGTTAAATGTCGCGTTTATTAAAGACAAATTATAATTTTAAAATGAATTATTGTTCATCCCTCATCACCTCGTAGATTCTTTTCAATCAACTGACCACACCGTAACTTTGAGTGTTGCAAATACACTATTGCAGGCTTTTAATCATACACATTTATTTCAATTTTTGTTCAACAAATCTGATTTTTCTTCATAATTTTTTCATCAATTAATCTATTATGGAATTAACATTCAAACTAATTATTATATTAACGTAAAAATTTATTTAATTAAATATTATAACCAATCACAGTTACTTTGTATAGTTATGTTTACTACTTATACAATTTTTCTAAACAAAAATTATGTATTTTTTAAAAGCCCAATGTTATAAAACTTGCTGCTGGAAAAGCTTATTTCTTTAAAATAATAAACAACTTTGTTTAACTAATAAAAGTATCAAGACATCACATTTACTTTTTTTAGAGTGTTTGAACACATTTCTTATCAATAAATAAATAGCATAAGAAAAGTTGCAAAATATACTTTTTTTTTCCTCTTTTGTAAGTTTTTCTAATTTTTTTCATGTACTAAGAAGGCAAATTAAATGTGATTCATTTGAGTTTTCATATTAATTAAATTTAACAATTTCAGAGTTATTTTTCAAATGTAAGGATAATGTTTAATTTGTTATTTTTCAAAGTGGACCAGAAAATTCTTCAGCATCATTTAGCAGCTATTCGTCATGCACGTTGGTTTGAAGAAAATGCTCACCATTCTAGTATCAAGGTTTTGATACGATTATTTAAAGACTTAAGAAACCGCTTTGAAGGTTTTCAACCTTTGAATCCTTGGGTTCTAGATTTATTGGTAATTTATTTTTTCTTATAAATATATATTAAATTATTTTGTGCAATTTTGTGCTTTGAGTATTTTGCATTATTAACAATTAGTTTTGAATATTTTAATAAACAAAATTATTTAAGTTTTCTGGTATTTATTTTTAAATTTGATCTAAACATAAGCATTTATAGCCTTCATATTTTGTAAATTTTATGAATTGTAAAAATTTTTTATATGGCAAGCAAAAAATTATTCTAGTTATTGCCTAAATATGAATATTTTATAAGTTATTGATATTTAGAAAGTATAAAAACGATAGTGTTATTTTTATTAACATCAGTGTTATTTTTAAATTTAGTAATTATGTTAAATATATCTTTATTTGATTGTATTCTGCAATAAAATAATAAAATCTAGTAATAAATGCTTTTATATTGATAGAATAAACTGTTCTAACTATGTGCTAGTCCATTTGCCTATCTTTAGCCTGGTTTATTTTAAGTATTTAACCTTTAAAAGATAGAATCATTTTATTTGGTGAGAATGCAAAATTTGTAGTATTTTATATTTGAAAATGTCATTTTAAAAGTTGTTTTTGATAAACTATATTTATCAATGAAGAAAATAAAATTTGTTCTAGCTGTGTTCTCTTTACACAATTAAATTTTTTCTCTTATTTAATAGAAAATATAATTGTGTAAAGAGAAATATTTAAATTTTTCATTGTTATAAATTAAAACCATTAACATTTAGAAATTAAATTAGGATTATTTAAAAAAGTTACATCAAAACAAATAAGCTATTCAGATTGAGCTATGAGATTTCTTGATATGACTTTCTATGATTCAAACAATGTAACAATGTAGTATTTGATATTTTTTTAGTATTGATGATTTGTTAGATTTTAAAAATAATTGAGGAGATGCTCATTTGTATATTTTATAATGAGCTATAATAATTGCCTGAAATTATGACTAGTGTACTTAAAAATACACATAGTGTTAACTTGATAAATACTGTTGATTTGATACTGATACCGAAAAAGCTGAAGCCTGTCATTAGCCTTCTGAATATCAGCCTCATACATTTTATGAGAAAATTTTTCATCCATAAAGAGCCACAGTTGTATGTTCTCGAAAGGAATCCCCCACCCCTGAAAATGAAACTAATCCTTGTCTGTCTTATGGACATGCAGAAGTGCAATATTCATTTTCTTTTTTTCAGTGGCTTGGATTAAAATTAGTACTTTCTACTGTAAAGTTCTTGATACCATAGTAAACACATGTATGTGATAGTGAGCTTATCTATTGTTGATTAAAATCATGAATCTTGTATAGAAAACTTTTAGTACCTTTCTTGGTCTAATATTTGTTTTTATGCAGTGATCGTATTTTTTATATATCCGATGAAAATATCTTTGTTTTATTATAGATACAAATTTTTATATAAACAGAATAATACAAAACTTGAAAATTTGTTTCAAAATTTCAAATACAAGTACTAAGTTTTATTATCAAATTTATCTGATATTGTTAAATTTTAAGATCTGACTTTAAAGAAATGATGTTAGCTCTATTTTTATTTTTAACATTTTGATGTATTTTTTATTCAAATATGGCATGTTTTTGAAAAATATTTGTGTGTTTTTCATAGGCTCATTATGCAATCAATCATCATCCTAGTCGTCAGCCATTGGGTCTAAATATTGCATATAAGTAATAAATTATTTTTAATGTTTTAGTTTTAGAATATTTTATTTTAAAATATTATTAATTTACTTTTATAGAACCATATATAATTATTAGACCTTGTCAGCGCTTCAAATTTTGTTTTGTATAATTCTTTTATTGTGTAAAATAGTTACCAAGATTAATAGCTATTTTTTTGTATTGTATTGGACTAATATGATACATTTATATACCTTTGACTAGCTTTTTATTTAATATTTATTTATATTTTGTCTTCAGTTAACAGTTTAAAAATGGATGGTTAATTTTCATAAATTTTGGTGATACTTATTTGTGTAAATCTGTTACAGAAAGTTTTAGTTTGCTAAGTTTGCTCCTATGATATGTTTCAATTTTATCATTTTGAATTTTAAAAATTTGTCAGGGATATTAAAATATTTACAAACTTGTAAAATATTCTATTCTTCATTGCAATAATGTATTAATTTTTTCTTTGCTTGATTTGTATGCAAAACCAGGGAAGATTTAATATTCATTTGTAATTTAAAGACTTGCTTGCCATTTGTTTTACTTAAATTCCTAGTTCCAATCTAGTGTGATTTGTTATACCACTTATGCGGTTTGGTTTTATTATATAGAAGTTTAAATTAATCATTAAGTTGGAACAATCATTTTCCCTGTAATTAACAGAGAAAACGAAACATAATTAAATATGAAAAAGTAATATTGGTTTCTGAAGTAAAAAATTGAAGAAAGCTAATTGCATTAAAAGAAGCTAATATTAAAATTTGAAATTTGATGAATAACTAAAGAGCTTGAATTTTTATATTTTATATATTAACATTTTTACTGTATTTGAAATAAAAAAGCTGGAAAAACTTGAATCCTTACATGAAGAAATTGTTTTGTTGGGCTTATGTACATTATTCATTTCCTTATTACTTACATTATTCTAAAACTATTATATGTCAAAAGTATAGATACTTTTGCTGCATAGATTATTTTGGAATAACGTGTAATTGAGATATAAAACCAGATCTTAACCAGCGAAAGTTCTGGTTTAAAGTTGACTTCATACCTGTGCATTTATGAAAATTATTTGAACTAATAAATTTGAGTATTGCTTGGGGGCATAATTTTACTGTTTTGGGAAATTATTTTATACATGTTGAAAGTCTTAGTGAATTATGTAATTGTTAATTGCAAATGCCAAGGGAGAGGAAATTTACTAAAATACAAATTTGTTATGAAATAAATTTCACTAGGCCACTATCTTTTAAACAACAGCTGTGAAAATTTCCATTAATTATAATTATTTAGATTAGAATTCCCATTAATTATAACTTAATAGATTTTTTATGCAACTCAAACAACATAAAAGATACTCTACTAGCAACACTTTTTATGTTGGGTATTACGGCCAGTCTGAAGCATTATCATTGATGTGAAGTATTATCATTGATTTTATAAAACTTTGCAGTTGTGTAAACCAAATCTTCCTTTTGCTTTGGATATGTTGAAAAAGTTCTTGGAATGAAAAATATGATATAATTTGTGGCTTATATAAAACAGGTGTGCTGTAAATACTTCTGTATTGTACTAATTATTAAGTTTGATGCCTAAATCATTGTGACTTGGAGTGCTTATATTATGACTTAATATTTTCTTTTATTTTCTATTGCAGAAAATAATTATGAATTACACTCATATTTTAAACAATTCTGTCCTAAACTTTTGTGACAATATTTTAAGAAAAACTCATTTCTTTCCCAGTATTATAAAAGTACTGGACATAGGAAATTTTATCAGCTGTGATTTAACAACATGAGTATCCATATACTTAATTAGCATTTGTAAATCCCTAAATATAACCATTCTCATGTTAAAAAATTTGTGTCACAAGAAATATATATTTTCAATTTATTTGAATATGGAATTAAAATGAATTGATGTATATTTATGTTATTGATTCATCTAAGTTTTTGAAATAATTTGTTATAGAAATAAATTGTTTTAAATCATTGTTTATCTGACATTTTTGTTTTACTGATTTTGTGTATTGTGCAAAATAAGTCAAAAGAGAAACATTTTTTAAACATGCAGTATTTTATTTTTAATTTTGAATGTTAATTTAATATTTGGTTCAGTTTTGTTTGCTACAATGATTTCAAGAATGCTTATTTGTTTACTTACATTTTTAAACTGAAAACTATATTTTTAGAATTATTTAAAGGTATTGATTACAGCTGTTTTCTAATTTTGTAAGGATTAAAATATTTGATTAAAGAATTTAGAAATATTTGTATACTCATCATAATGTAAAACTATGAAATAATTCTGTAAAAAAAAAAAAAAAAAAAGTCTTCATTTATTTAAAAAAAGGATTTTTAAGAATCACTAAATACCTATTCTGTTTCTAATGATAAATTTCTTATGTTAAGCAGAAATTTCAAAAATAAAATAAAAGTTTTTAATTCAGTATTGTTCTGCTTTTTAAAAAGTTAAAAAATTGACAAATATAATTTCAGATGAGATAAAGCATATCTTTTTAACAAACCTAAATTTTTTATTCATAACTTGCATATAATCTTACATATTTTATTTTGTTTTTAAGAATTATATGTCTGAGAAAAAGAAAATTTATGTTTCATGTACAGATTTATCTAATATTAGTACAATTCAATAATTGCTGACACCAAATTTTATTTGATTCAGCAGTTATGTAAATTAATCATATGGATCTTAAGGTCAATTTCAAACTTGTTTAATTAAAAGTATTTATTGTTTATATTAATTAGATTCTTAATTTTTAGATAAATTTGCAGTGGAGTTTATAATAGTCAATATATTTTAATGCAATGCAATTCAATTTTAATCAATTTAAATGTCTTCTCCTAAAATTAATATTGAGCAGAATCTTTCAGTTAAGGAGATTCACTGTACATTTAATTGTAATTTATTTTGATAAAATATTTGTTTCTATTTTGTAGGAGATGCTTGCAGTTATTAGCAGGGGGATTATTTCTTCCTGGATCTGCAGGTATTCCAGATCCATGTGAAGGTGGTACTGTTAGGGTACATACATCAATGTCTCTTGAACAACAGGTATAAAAATATTTGAAATTACTTTTAATAATGTTTCACAATTAAAATGTAAGTTTCTCTTCCGTTTGGAAAAAGTAATTAAAAATTTATCATGCAAGTATAACTAGGTACTAGGTATGGAAAAAATGGAATTAGGAAAGAAAGTTTTTGATGTTACAAACATGCTTCAATATTTTAAAAAATATCGTTTAAAAGCTAAAACTTCCCAACTTTTACATTTTATTTTATTGTTTCTAATATGACTGATAGTAAAAACTATAGTATAAAGCTTTTTAAAATTTCTGAAATACAATGTTTTTACATGTCAAAATGTCCCAATTTAAGATTATTATGAATTGTGTTTAACTAAGTTTTAATTTTCTCTTGTACTACTTAAACAAAGTAAATACATAAATGCTTAATCAACATTCATTTCTTCAAACAATAAACATTTTTTTGCTTTCAGTTTCAATAAAAATAATTTGTTTTTACTTATATCTGTTTCAACAATTACAATCTAGGAATAATAATAAATTCATTTTTAAAGTATATTGATATTTATACCTTATTCAAATGTTTTTACTTTCTTTAGATTAAATTACACCATTTAACAATTGAGGTTTATTCATAATTATCTGGAATATTAAAATGATTTTATTTATATTGACTTAATTTTAAAAGACGCAGTTAGTTTTAATTTCAATAGAATAATTCAAGTGCATATGTGTGTAATTCATAAAATTTATTTGAAATAAAAATATGCTAAAAAATTTTGAATTAATCATAATTGTAATTTGAAAATACACTGCTCACCACCAAAAATACTACATTCTAAAAAGTGCATGCAAATCATGAGAAATTTACTACTTGGGGAAGTTGTGCAGTAAAGATAAAATTAACATTGCACATGCTACTTAAACAAAAATCGGAATGAAATGAAAGTGCATTGTGGCAATATTTCTGTTGTTATACAAATTTGAACTATCTAATAAATACTGGTCATAACAAAAGCGTAATTGGTGTCCCAAAGATTTCTTATCTTAACGAATCCTGTATTTCCTGTTAATTAGGAAAAACAAAAAGTTGTTCCACTATCATCCAATCATAAGGAGGAAATAAATATTACCTGACCATTGTAGATGATTATTCCAGAAAATTAAGTATTTTCTATTAGGAACAAATCAGACTTTTTCCAAACCTTTGTGGAATTCTAAACCAAAGTTGAAAGGCTTCTGAATAGAAAAGTAATTGCTGTAAGAACTACCTAGGCATGAAGTTTTGCAGTCTAGAATTCGAAAACTTGACTTACAAGGAATCAAGTATGAATGCCACACTAAATGATTTTGACATCATCTACACTTGATTGCAGGCTGTAATTTTAATAATTTAATCTTTGTATAATATGTTATTTGCCAAATAAATTTTGCTGTGATACCTATGGTCTTTTTCTTGATGTTGCATTTTGGGTGACCAATACTGGGTTTTCTTGTCAGTATGTTAGCATTTATGATGTGAAGTTTATTTTTATTATATATATATATATATATATATATATATATATATATATATATATATATATATATATATATATATAAAATTTATTATTGTCTGTTTTGTATGAATGTATATGTGTACAAGTTCATTTGATTTGAGGGTGTATAATTGTGATAAGATAGTTTTCATTTGATTGATTTATTTTCATAATTTTAGGATATTGTCTGTTTAACTGCTCAAACTTTATTACGAGTTATGGCTCATGGAGGTCACAAACAAGTTTTAGGATTAGAAGTTCTCCCTAGTAAGTAATTGATCAAATTTGATACAAAATTGTACTATATTAAATTCCATTGTGTTATTAATGTCTAATTTTTTGCTTAGTATTTATATAAATTTAAATACTCTATAATATTTATATAGTAAATATTTTGGGTGTAAAATCAAATAGAAAAGCATAATATTTATTACCATTAAATAATATAATGATAATAATTGTAATAAATAATTTTTAAATAGTTGGCATTTCAATTTATTTGGACAAGTTAAAGCCCATATTTTAAAGTTTCTTATTTATAGTATTGTTAATAGATCTTTATGCAATTTCAATGTAAAATAACTAAATTTTATTGTTATTGTCTAAATTTTATGATCTATTAAGCTTCATATATTAGCTTCATATTTAGAAATGTTTAAATTTCTGCCTGTTAAATTATGAAGACATTAATTTCAAGATAAAGATTTCTTCAGTTATTCAGTTGAGACCCCTCAACTGCTTTTTTTAATTTCAGTGTTAATATACATTAATTATCACTAAATTAAGTATTTCTGGTTTGAGTGAAAAATAATCAAAAAAGAATTATGGTACAGAAAGGAATGAATATGCTTAAATAAAATATTTATGACATCTACCAATATTAAATGCATTTAGTAACTATATTGATTATTTAAATTTATCAAAATAGATTTTTATTATTAAAGTTAAAAAAGAAATAACCTAATATTTTAAATGTTTCTTTAAATAGAAATATTGGATTCTATAACAAATTGTTAACTTACATTTCAAAAAGATAAATGTAGTTTATCTAATGCTTTATAGTTAAAAAATTTATGTTCATAAAACAATAATTGTCTATAGTTCTAATAACTAAGTTTAACTCAAATTTATGTATACTTTTGAATTTTTATTTGAACTTATAAAATTCAATTGAGATGATAATTTCAAATATAGTTATTTAGTGAAACCATGTAATTTTTATGCTGATAATCAAAATATAATATAAATTTGTAACCAATAAAATAAATGTTTTTTTTTTTTTTTAGAATAACAATTTATTCATTCTAAAATTATCATTCAATTTTCATATATGTGTACAAACCTGCTAACTTGCTTTTACTGTTATAATTGAATATTTTACATGCTTTTGATAATGCAGCATTGAAGATATTAATAAGTATTGGTTGCTCTTAGCATTTAATAAATCCTACCTTTGAAAAAAATGCTGAAAACTGCTGTTTAATTTAATTGCCAGTTAAAAATGATAAAGTCATAATTGATCAATTATTGTTTTTAATTGAAGCTTCAGAAAAGCATTTAAAAATTTCTTAAATTATGTGAAAGATACACAAAAAGTCCTTAAACATAATGCATATGTTAGCTTTTCCAGAAGTCTTCAAAATATTTTCATGGTATAGTTAAAGTGGAAAAGTCTATTCTGAAAATCTGGTATCATTTAGTAGTCCAAGAATTAAAACTAAAAAATTTTGATGTGACATGAAGTCTAAAAAGTGTATGGAAATCATTTGATAAGATATTAAATTGAAATCTCAAATTATAACTAGAGAAGAGAAAATTTTCATGTTCATTTCTCACAGTGTGGTTCAAAAATAAAGCTTATGGTTTATTTTTGAACTATACCGTAAAGATATTCCAGTGGTATAATGCTGTATTATAGTATAATCTTCTACAAATTTATAAACTTAAAAATATTGTATATAGCTAGCTATATATAAATGAACTAATAACTAGGTTTGTTGAATCATCTATAATTAGAAGTATATCTTTATTTGAAGTGTCATAGTAACCGAATAAGACCCTTGTGATTTAGTTATAGGAAATAATACACCTGTTATTGTTAGAACATTGTGGAATCAAGGAAAAGAAAGTTTTTTGCTGATGTTTGGAAGTATTTCCATAACATTTCATGATTATATTTTAAATAGTTCCCTTGAGAACAAGATCTCATTTGCATTTATCAGCTATGGATAAACTGAATGATACCAAATTTTTGGTTGTTAGATATTTTATTCAAATTTTACCACTTTTGCTGTCAATTAAAGATCATGAATCTAAAAATGATGAGGTAGAGATTCAGTTTTCTTCATTACAGATTAAAAAGTTATCTAAGTTAAAAAGTAAAAGCTAAAAGATTGGTTCTCTAAAAGACTGGTTTGCAATAGTAAATTAAATGAATAGACAAATATGACAGAATACCTAAATTTGTGTTGTCGTTGTTAATAATACATTACAGAATTTGAAAGAGTTTTCAGCTTAGCAAAAAAAAAAAAAAAAAAAAAAAAAGCTATTAGTTGAATGTTTAGATCTCTTGTCTTCGGTTCAACAACTCGTGAGTTTGAGTCCAACATTTATCATAGATGCTTGTGGTGGTTTGGAATTCATTTGAAATTGTAGGTACTGGCTAATTAGCCCTCTCATGATAAATAAAAAAAAAAATGACCATTGAGCGACAAACAAACCAAACCTAGCAAAAAGAATAGAAATGATTTTTAAAACTCGCTATCTAATAATTTAGGATATGATTAAATTGTAATAAGCTTAATGTGATTTTTTTTTTTTTTTTTTGTTATGAGCAAGTGTTTTTTACGAATTTCATTAAAAAAGCCTAAAAAACCATTGTTATAGATTCAAATTCTTCCAGTATATAAAATTTTAAAAATAAAAGTAAGTTTTTTATGGGATCTTTTCATTTTTAATGTAGAATTTTCATGTAAAATAAATATTCATAATTAATTATGAATAATTGAAAATTGAATAATGTTAATTAAAAAAAAATAGTTTTATTCAATTTAGAAACTAAGATGAATATGTTACTTAGTTCTGTCAATTTTTATGAGGAAATGATTGAAATATTAACAGATTCAAACTTATTTTTATTATAACATGCAAAGCATATCTTTATCTTTAATATCCATAAAACATGAGTAATAGTGTTTAGTGAATACATTTTAGATTCCATGTATTTAGTGTAATTAAAAACTTATTTTTAATTACAAAATTTTTAATTGAATTAAATTCTTAGAATCTATATTTTACTTAATAAATTATTTTCAATTTGTTAGAAATGCAAAATTAATTACAGTGATTAAAAATTAGATTAAGAAAATATGTTTAATAAGCATGCATAATTTTAACATTTAGAAAGTTTTACTGAAACATTTTTCCAAAAATTGTCTGAGATTCATGTTTTGTTTATCATTTAAATTTCATATACATCTAGCATCTTAATGTACTTACAGAAAGTTCTTATCTTTCCCATATTTCATGACTCTTTGTGTTAAAGTAATTAAAAGTATAAAACTTGTCCGTTTTTTACCTATTAAAACTGAGTTTTAAAAAATTTTTATCAAAAGATTAAAAATGTTATGCATTATTAGATTGTTCATCTTTTTAAAGAAAATTTTTAAAATTGCTTAAAATAAAATCATTTAGTGTAAAAAATTTGTAAACATTAAATTGATGCTTGGTTATAAAATACAACAATATTTTATTTGTTAACTAATAAATTTTTACAAAAGCACAAAAATGCTTCTCAAAATTAGAAAATTGGTGCCTGATACAAGAATGCCTATTTCTTCTCAATTAAGAATGATTGAAATACATTTTATTTTTTGTTTTTACATTTTTCTTTATTGCATTGTTTTCAGACCTTGCCAGTGAGATGAGCGTATGGGATGGTGTTGTTGTTTCTCCTCTGAGCAAAGCCTATGAAAAGCCTGTTGACAAAAAGGAGGATGAAACTGCCGAAGACATGGAACAAGAACATGAAGAAACAATGGAAACCCAAGATTAAGAATTTCATTTATAATAAAGAACTTTTTTATATTTATCATTGTATATATAGCACAGTTATATTTCTATGTCGTGAATGTCCTCAAAATTGGCTACATTAAAGTTTTGACTGTTTATGTTTGTATATTTTTTCCTTTCTAAAAGAAGCATGATTAATGGCTTAATTATATCTGTCTATACCTCTCATATTGTGTATCTAAAAAAACAAGAATAACACCAGTTTTTAATTAAACTTTTAAACATTTCTCTGGAAAAATAATGTGTAATAAAAAAATTAAAAAATTACGTGATAGAAAAATACTATTATATATGGCATTCATTAACATCACACAAAGATTGTATGGTTGGGTAGTGTATTGTCAAAATTTTCTGCTGCACTCAAATGATTCACATGAGAAGTGTTCTTATTAATTATTATGTGCATACTGAATGTATGACCTTGCATACACAATACTGTATACACATGGAAAATTGTTCTGGTATTCAACACTCCTCAATATACAACATGAAGATTTTAATTCAGTCATTATTATTATTTTTTTAAAAACAATATTGTGAGTAATATCTATTTAAAGATAGAAATCATTAGTGTCTAAGGATACAAAAAATAAGTTATAAGAATACTAAAAATAAGTGTTATAATGATACTAAAAATAACCCTATATCAAAGAGTGGAAAATGTAACATTGGTAAAATTTGCTGTTTATTGTATATGGTAATAGGTTTGATTAATATAATTGATTAAGACTAAGCATTTGGCCAACTATAATACCAGTTGTGAATCCCTTTGAACATATATATGACATAATTGACTGTCAGTTTGAGCCTAAAAAATTCTTTCAACAATGCTTTCACAGTTAAAGGTTTTAGAATTGGTGTTATTATATTTCTTAAAAAAATTATATTTAAAAAAAATTTAAAAAGTTATATCATATTGCTTCGTTTTGTTATGCAAGAAACTAGATCCAAATAGAACATTAAAAGCTTCCTCTAAATTTTATCACACTTTGAAATAGGTTTGAGAAATCCAAAATAAGTTTATTGTTCATAAAAATACTGAGAACAAAAAAATACCCACATGCAACCCCTGTACTTTCTTAGTATATGTCAATGATGATGACAATTTAAATATAAACATTATGTTTTCCATTAAAAACAAAAAATCAATTGTTGCAACATACAAGCTTACAATTGGGATCTTATACCTCATCCTATCATAATACAGCAACTTGATGGCTTTAAACTGTCCTAGGTTTTTGAAAAAAATGATTGATATTACTTTTTTTTCATGCAAAACTGTGTTTTCATTTTGAGTATATGATCACCTTAAATATTAATAATGTAGTTATAATGACTAAAAATATGATTTCATTAAATAAATGTATTATGTCTGTATGAGAAATGTATTTAGTATGTGGATAACAAAGTTTATACTAATGTGATGCAAGAGCTATCTCATGAAAAACTTAGAAGCAAATTACTGATTCTTGTGAAAAATCATGACCATTTCTATTGAGGTACTTATTTAATATGACATTATGCAGCTGAGAACCTAATAACAGGGCTGGCGATATTAATAGTGTTAGATACCTGAACTTCATAATTGTGGGGACCCCAATATAATCGAGAACTAAAATAATATATTGGTTGCATATGAAAACATGATAAAATTTATATCGTCAATGTAAAGAAAAGTAAGTTTAATAAATATTATTGTAAATCTGATTTTCGACTTGTTTCAAGCTAATTTTTAAATAAGTTTAAAGGCTTTGACTGGCTTCCAACTAATGTAAATGTTTAACTTTTATTCTTTGATTTGTGGAACTTCTATTTGATCTCAATCTAAAAAAGAGTTCTTAGAAAAAATTCTCAATACCATAGATCCCTCCTTAAAAAATAAAAATAATATATATATATATATATATTTCATGTGTTTTTAAACATTAATATTTAGTAATGCCAAATAGGTTTATTTCTAGTATTTTCTATAAGGAACAAACTTCAGCCATTATTAGTATATAAATTTTGAAGAGAAAATATTTATTGTAAGTGAATTGCTTATAGAGTTTCTTGAAGTAACTGGCATAAATAAAGGACTGGCAAAAATTCCAATAAAGATGAAATGAACTAGATTGATTTTTGTGATGTGTAGGAAGAGCAGACATGACAATATCAGCATGAAAAAGATATACAGTTTAGAATAATTGCTCTAAAAGTTTCTCCAATTTATGTAATTTGCATATTACATTCTTAATTTATGACACCCCATACTGCAGTATTTATCATAAAAAATTTTTTGGAATATAGTGATGTGCATAGCAATTACTTTCTGCATTTATTAAAAAAAGGAAAATTAAAAAACCACTTAAACTTTATTCATAAACCATTTCAGAAAACGACTCAACCAAAGAATTTAGTTGAAGCAGGTTATACACAGTTTGACCTAATTTATAATGCCCTAAAAGAATTTATTGTTTTAAGTAACTATGATACAACACAGTATCTGAACCCAAATCTAACATATTTGTTTAAAGTATTTGCCCCCATAATTTGAATATGCAAGAACATTTTCTTAGAAACTAATTTTATATAGAAAAGGCTTATATTTGGAAGTGAGGAGAAAATTATAGAATACCCCGTGGAGGAATTTAAATATTTTTTAACACTGTAATTGGTACTGTTATAATACAAGTAAAAAACAGATTTAAAAGTACACTAAATATATTTTTAATTTTAAATTGATCACTGATATAAAAACCTTACAAAAACGAATTGAAAAAATGTTCCATAAACTTTATAAAGTTTTATAACATCGATGAAAACAATCCAGAAATTACTTTGCTATAGGATCTTATCTTGAATGAAAAAAGTGTAAATAATGAAAAAGAAAAATCACAATGCATTTTAAAATGATGATTGAGTCATTTCAAACTACAATAATCATGGTAAAACTTTTATTGTTACCAGTGCTAAGTGTTCTTACAGCAAATTTAAATGAGTAAAGAATAATTTTTCTAAAAGCCTGTATGTAAAAGGTTTGAATACATTTGCTATATTAAGTATCAAAAAAGATTTCAGACGAATTAAATTTTTCTAAAATAATTAAAATGTTTTAAAAGTAAAAACAAAATCATATAATAAATAAACATGCATTAATAATAATTTACGCTTGTAATTTGTGTACTTTAGAAACATTTAAGGGTTCTAATAGAACATTTATACATTTAATAGTTTCTTTTGCACCCTGGTTTCTCTTTGAACATTTCCTACATCTTGCCATCCATGAGAACTTCCTAGATAGGTAGCCGTCATATCAGTAGGATGAAGTCTAGGCAAGGCTCCTACCTTAATAGACATGAATGTAGAAAGCAGTAGCATCTATCATGTTTCAACAATAGAAATAACACAACATATAAAAGAAACACAGACCTATGATTAGTTCATGGCAAAACCTGTATGTTTATTTAAACCTTTCTTTCTCATAAAGAATTATTAATGAAGCATGCAACCATTATGTAAAAAAAATTAAAAGTTATTTGTCTTTCGTCTTTTTTTTAAAATTGTAGGACAAAAAGTTGATAAGAACTCTAAAGTTGACTAAAAAGAAAGAATTCTCCAACAAAGACCCTGAAAAGAAAGATAATTGTTTAACATCGTATTAGGAATTAATGAGAACAAGGTTTGGAAGTTAATGAAATTAGAATGGACTGAAATGTGATAGTCTCGAAAAACTTAAAGTGTGCATAACAAAAATAAAGCAAATCTGAAATAAATCGATTACTTTTATAAACTCAAGTTTCATTGAATTGGGCAATTCTCTGTAAAAATTGTATAATTTTTGCAATATCACCTCTATATTATATTAGATGTAATGTATTGATAAGAAAACCTTGTATTAAACATTCTTGCATTATTATCGAATTTTTCTTGATAACTACAGTACGCCTGCCTCCTGTTTCAGACAAAAATGGATTTCTCAAAATATTAAGTAAAATTAAATTGAAAATGATTTTATTAACATGACAAATTACGTAAATCTGATAAGTTTAAAATTGTCATAAGTAAGTTAGTTACCATATTCCTTTCATAATGTGAAGAAAATGAAGTGTTTAATAATCAGATCTGTTACAATTTCCTTAGAAATATTAATTTTATCGAATATAATGAACAATAACTGTGACTAGTTTAACTGTCATAATTCCCAACTCTTTTTTTATTGATGAATATCACATTTTAGCAAATTTTGTTTTTTGATTATTTGGAGGAGTTGCAAATTTTTATTCACATTGCATATTATATTATCAGTATAATGTATTAAAAATAGTTTCCTTGTATTGAAAGGTATTTTCAAGAGCAACTAAATAATTTTTAAGTATTTAAGAAAGCATTAAATTTAAAAATTTAATAGTAATGAATGTTTTTGATTATTAATTCCATTATAGTTATAAATTTTATTACAAAAATAAACTATTTTTATAGCTTATTTAAATAAATAATTTCAATATAAAAATATGTATTACTTTGCAAATTATTTTGATAAAAATTTTGTTTTAAAAATCGTATTAATTAGTGATTGTGCTAATTAAGTGGTAGGATGAGATAAAACAGAATTTATGTGAGTTCTCAATATAAAATCTTCTATTTGAGAAAATTGAAAATTCAATTTCAAATTAAGTACATTTTTTAAAGAATAGCTAAAAACTATTTCCAAAATAATGCAAACAGCTGATTGTTGAATTAACAACTGATTTGAAATAAAACAAACGTATGTTATAATTTAGATTTATTAAATAAAAGTATGTTATAATTTAGATTTATTAAATAAAATTTTTTTGAAGTTTTACTTAATGGAGTGAATTCTAAATCATAGAATTAGAAGAAATAAATGAAGTTAAGAGATTCAGATGAACTTACTCTGTGAGAGAGATTCGCTACATATAGAACAGACCATTCTATACCAATTTCACTCTGGAACAACTCTTAAAATTTCTAAGGTAATTTTTAATGTTTTTTTCTTTTTTTTAATGCACTTGTATTTAGAGATCAGTTTTCGAAGAATAGATGTGCTTGTAATATAGTTGCTGAGGAAAATAAGTAGTAATAAAAGTAATGTGTGTAAAAATATATATAAATTGTTACATTTTATTACAAAACGTAAGCATAATTTTGAACATTAAAATATTATTTACCTAAATGCTATTTGTTTGATATTAGTGATCAAACAAATAGCATTTAGGTAAATAATGCTATTTATTTGATCACTCTCTTTCGAGTGATTAGCACGAGAGCGAATTTGGATTTCTTGAATCAAAGCAATCATTTACTGCTCTATAAATTCAGTCATTTATTTATTATTAACTGTAGTGAGAAATATAATGCGCAAAGAAAGCCAATAGAAAATTTAAGGATGAGCATTAGTTTTATTCACTGATATTTCACAACAACTGTACAAAATCCTATGGAATATTTTTATAAATTTCAATGAGTTATCTCTTTTATTAGGAATGTGCTCTGTATACTGATTATATTAGAACGTTGATAAGGAATGGACACGGATAGAGAGATTAGTCAGAATTCAATGATGAATCAGGGATGAATTACTTATCTCAGTTTCCCTGCAGCTGACCCCTGAATCTTTAAGAAATTATTCAAAGAATTCATATTATATGTTCCTATCAATGATAAAAATGTTTTACTTCATCTCCTCAGCGTATGCTACAGCAAATCTCACGAAAAACAGTTTCAAGAGAAGGAACAGCACTATTAAATTCTCAGTTTTGCAAAACCGTAGATGTGGTCCCTGTTTGTCAGAAGAGGCAGAGTTTACATAACGTCTTTATATTTTTTGAATCCGAAAATCTTGTTATTACGAATTTAATCCTCTTCGCTATATAAAAAAGGTAATTTAAAAATTTTTTGTATTCAATTTTTCATTTGTATTTATGCGTTTATTTTTTTTGAACGAGAATGCTTTTTATTATTTCATAGCTTCGAACAATCAGTAACAACTTTTCTAACAGTAATAGGTTCTTAGAGAGAAATAATAAATGATTTACTTATATTTAAAAAAAAAGTTTCTGCATATATGAATTGAAACTATTGTGTTTAACAAAATTATGGGTCTTAATGATATTACTTAACACAATGTGCAAGCAATCACTCAAGAATTTTAAGGGCAATAGTTGACAAAACAATTATTACATCAAAAGTGTTAATCCCTACATGTGATCAAGTTCAAATGTAATTCTAACGTGGTGAATGTATTATTAATTCATAATCTATCAAAATTCTTTGATGTGAGCTCATGCAAAATTTATTTGAAGAATTCATTTACAATTATTTTGATCTAGTAATTATATTGTTGGATAGATGCTTTAAAATTCTCAGATTATTATTACTTTATTATTGTTTTTAATTTTTATTTTATTAGATTTATCATTATAGGAAAAGTAACCAATTGTTATTAATATAAAACAACTATGAGTAAAATTGAACGGTTTATTTTTATTTTTATTTTATTTATTTATTTTTTTTGCAAATGTTATTAACTGATCTCAAGACTGAGGTTGATCATGGTGTTAGTAATATGTATCAAACATTTTCAATAGAAACTTACAAAAAAAAAAAAAATGTTTTTCATCATTAATATTAAAATGAGTGTATTATGTTTATTATAAGTGTGTAATACTGTAAATAATGTAAAATAATTAGTCAACTGATTTATAAGGAGGGAATGTACATCTTCTGTGAGTCCGAAAATCTGAAAAAAAAAAAAAATTGGAACACTTCACGTCATCATGCGTGTCATCCTTGCACAAAGGCTTTTAAATAGTAGCTGTTCGATACAACATAACTGTACATGGATCTGCATTGAAGCAAAATAAATAACTCTTTTTTATTCAAGTTAAAGCTCATTTTTTTCTGACAATGGATTTCATCTCATGTTGAGCTTTTCGGTAACGAGATGCTAGACAGTCTTGCTAATAAAGGTTTCAGTCATCCAATCCCTTTTCCAGAACTTAAGATACCTTAGAACTTTTTTCCCAGAAAAAATGCCAAATTAAGAAGGATTGATTGGTATATCCTATTCACTGCTGGTATAGGGGTTGTAAACCAGGTCTATGTGATAGAAAAACTTCACCAGCCTCTTGTGTCTTGACATCTTAAAATGTCCTACATTTTCTAAGGGTGAGAAATCCTACCCTCTTTGTTCCAAAATGTCAGAAACATCTAAACTTTCCTAAATACAACTTGGAATGTTTGGGTCTTAGAAGAAATTTATTCTTCCCTTCTTGTCTTCGACATTTTAAAGGTCAGTGGATTCATGGATCTGCGCAGACTGGGTTGGAGATAAACAATAAATTAAAACGATTTAATTACTTTTATGTAATTTTTGATAAATAGACTAATAGCTATTTACCATTTACTAGACATAAATAGTCTAATAAAAATTGTGATGTTCATTGTTTTAACTTTTGTCTTTTGAGAGAAGTTCTTACAATAATCGGCATTGGAGTAATACGGAAAAATTACTGCAAACCCATGCTACTTATATGGATGCAGAACTGAAACAATTATGCAAAGGCAATTGAGATCAAACCTTCACCTCTGAGTAATGTAATCTAACAAAGAGTTACGGTGAGATATAGAAAACGTTTTGCAAATAATCAAATAAAAAAAAAACTTACATTGTACGCAATTTATGTTTGTACGCACGTCCGTTTTTAAAGATAAATTCAAATTGCTATGACATACACTATATGAATTTCGTTATGTATAGGGGCTTAAGTTGCCAAAACATAACACAGCAAGAATTGTGGCATTTTCACTCGACTTTATCAGCTCTGTTTGTTCCCTCACCTTTCTTCGATGCTTAAATCTTTTCATTTAAGAAATGAAACCACGTGATGAAAGTGAAAAATCTAATCTGAGTCAGATGAGCACGGCGCAAACTCTGAAGCCCGATAAGTGAACATTTCCTGCAATCTTTTTCGCTACTTTTCTTTTTATTTTTTTTACTTTCAGTTTTTAACTCATTTCTAGAATGGGAGAAATATCTTTCTAAAAGGCATTTACTTCTACCCACAGATAAGGAACGGATCGCTTCAGTCATCTTTCAATTATCTTGCGGAGTCTTGAGGTCAAAAAGTAAGCATTGAGTGATTTCTACCAATATGAACATGAAAATGTTAAAAAGCATTTAAAAAAGCGGCAGGTTTTGATTGCTATCGGTGAATGTCAATTGGTGCTCAAGCAACTCTGGAAGACATTTTCCGGAATAACAAAGTTAAGGTACTTTTTTTTTTAATTACCATACACATCATATTCATATTATTGTTTTCGGTATTGATGAGATGAGGCAATTCACTATAGCAATTTTTCAAAGTGTTCAGCACTTATATTGAATTTTGGAATTGCAATTAATTTAATCTGAATTTTTCGGCAAATAGTGACAAAAATAATATTTTAAATATTTATTTTCAACGTCAAATTAAATCATCTATCATGAGTAATAATGTAATAAAATACATTGTATATATATGAAAAAATAAACACATAATCCTTTTTTATCCCCAGTATTACTAATTTAATTACCTTATATTTTTGTCTGAAATATATGTTTAGATACAGAAAAAATTTATTTATTTTTTATTTTTCACTTTAAGAACTTAATACTTGCTTTTGGGATTTAATAATTTTTTTTTATTTTATAAAATTATATAGATTGTTAATAATCATAGATTTTTTTATTGAAATTGCAATAAGGAACTGAATTTCAAAATCAAATATACTCGTACTATTTAATTATTTGAAATTAAATTTGATTTTAAGATAAAATATTTTTCTATAATTTTATGTTTGAGTTCACAAAATACTCAGAACTCTCTACTAAACGTGTGTTTTGTAGTCTTTAAATTACATAATATAAAAATGTTATTTAATTTACATAATATAAAATGATCTACTCTTTATTTCTCGTATTATAGAAGAGATCTACAGAAATATATTATTTAACATAATGTACTTTAATCTGTAAATTTAAATGAATTTAATTTAAATGAAATTAAAAAAATTTAAACTATTTATGTATTGACGTTCTTTGCATAGAATAAATATTTCCTTTCGTCTATGCAATTCAACTGTGAAGCAAAAATTATATTAAAAAATAATAATATTGCCTCTTCTCTTCTTTTTTAAAATATTTTTTTTGAAATTAAACTTCCTTAAATTGTAACTTCTTTTAATTTCGTTTTCCGTTCTGTTTGTGTGAGATCCTTCATTATTTTACGCCTTTTATAACTTTGTTGATCGTATTTGAAAGATTCCATTACAATATTATATATTAAAATACCCATTATAGTTTTGTAAATCTCTTTTGGAAAAATCTGCTTATTATATACCAAAATGGTATTTAATTACATGAGATACATATAAAAATTATATTTATTTTTAAAAACTGCTTCATGAATTATTGATATTGATTTAAATATATAATTTTAATAAAATTTAATATGATAATCCATGAATTGTAGAAATATTACGATGTTAAAAATGGACAGCTATTTTGAAACTATTAATTATTTAAATATAGTTAGATAAAAATTGTATTTTGGAATCATTTTTATTATCATTTACTAATGAGTCTAAATTATGAATTTATTATTTGTATTACGAAAAATTTAAATATTGTTTTTCTTGTGAAACAACAATTAAACTTTTGATTCGTAATTTGAACATAAATACGACTTTTCGTATTTGTTTTTCAAATTAACACATTATTAGCTATTCAATTATTGGTTACAATACTCAAATTATTAACCAAATAATATAGGTATTTTTATATACTTTTTACTAGTTTGTGTGTGTGTTGAATTTGTCTCAAATTTATTCCTAGAATATTATGCAATTTATTCAGTTATTTTGATTGTTTATGTGAACTTATGACAGTGACGTTATTTTATTCCTCAAAAATACGTAGAAGAATTATTTTCTCATATCTTCATTTTTTTATTTTTTGTAACAGTGAAATATTTTTTAAAATTTGAAATTTTTCTATTAATTCGCATTAACGTTAAAAATTATTATAAAATTCAAGAACTATTGTTTCTAACATTTTATTTTTTAATAAATAATACATTTTTTAATTTTCTGACAAATAATAAATTACTGCGCTGAAATATTAAAATTAATTCATATTGAATATACATAAAAGAAATGTATGTTCAATAACTGTAAGTAATATTTTTAACACTTGACGTGCAAAAGAAATACATTTGATTTAATAAATATTGTAAATATATATTATTAAATCATTATCAAATTTTTCAAAAAAATAAATAATTAAATAAAATGCATCAAATTATTTTTCAAAATAATACGCATACAAAATAATACATATTTCAAAAATTTCTTACTTCCTATTTGTGAAAAAGCTCAAAACTACGATTCGTTTTTCTCTTAATAGAACAATGGAACTTAAGTCTATGCTTCTTAATAATTTAAAATAATTATTATTATTTAAAATAATTCTTAATAATTTCTCAATAATTTTTGGGAAAATAACAATAATTATATGCTAAAATTGTAATAACTCAATCGAAAGTGCATCAAATAATAGTAACTCTATTAAGTTGATAATGTTTCTTTAATCATTTTATGAATTTCACCGATTTTTTTTATTGAAATTACGAAGAATGTATTTAAAAAGTATGCTTGTATATTGGTTTATTTAAAATATCCAAATAAAAATTTTTCATATGGGAAAATAAAACGCTAAAATATTAGTATGATATATATATTTCTTTTCTTAACAACTCTATTTTAAAAAAAATAATCATTAGAGTATTGCATCTCTTTAAATTCAATTCAGTTTATTAAATTAAGTAATAGTATTAAGACTTTGTTGTAAATAAAAAAATTATGTAATCCGCTGTAAAATATTTTGTTGCTCTCTGGAATATAGCACTCTAATTTCAATGTGGATACCAAATATTCAAAGGATATATTACTTCCAATAGCGAGTCAGGGTTTCTATTATGCAATAAGAGTTTGTTGGAAATTGCGTTGAATTGAGTAGAAAATTGAGACCACAGCTTTAAGTAGACCGATTTTCGTCTCGATTGAAGTTGAATTCGTTTTTATACTTTTTTCCATTTCAATGTGAAATATAGTTTAACTCTTCAATTTGTATAAGAAAGTAAAACAAGAAAATGCATGTTAAACATTGATGCAATCATTCGTTTCAAGAGTTGAATATTTAATTTAACCAACTACGAGCCACACACTGGTATTCAATAAAGCTGAATTAAACTCAAAAGTAAGAAAAAATTTGGTTAGAAATATTTAAATGCAAAACACATCAAATGAAACTTAACAGAAGGATACATTTTTATTGAAAAATAAAATGTTCTTGCGATTTTATATATTAAATCTAAATGCAAAACGTATTATCTGTCATTTATTTCAAAGTTTTACAATATTCGAATTGATATTATATCGGAATCTTGATAATTCGAGAGTAAAGAATCTATTTATTTGAAAATTTATGATTAATCTGAATAAAAATTAAAAAAGGTCTATAGAATAAAAATTAAAAAGGTCTATAGAAATTATATTTTATAAAACTAAAATACAATATAAAAACCAATCCCAATTAATTTTGAAAAAAGAAACTATTTTATGAAAGCCATTAAAAATTATTAATAGAAATATTAAAATCATCAAAAGTATAAATTACTATTTAGTTTCTTTCGCAATGTTTACATTGTTGATCTACTGTGCTCCATTATTCAAAATATTTTTGAATCATCCGAAAATTTGCTAATTCGAATAAGTTACAGCTCAGGTTAATTTGGATTAAAAAGACTCCACTGTATGTAATTAATCTAAGGATCTATTTATTGTATCGGAAAATAATCTTGTATTTTTATATTTGTATACGTGATGAGAATTTGGTTTGAGCAAAGCTATAGAGTTGTGGATGGTTAACGGTCTAGGTTATGTCACTAGAAAATAAATGCTACTGCAATTTTAAGCATTCTTTTAAAAGTAATATTTTAGAAATTGATTTTCTAAAGTTTCACATACACAACTGGAAATTACCAAATTCTTAGTAACCACAGTATTATCATTGTTATTGTTACTGAATGATCTGAAAATAAAATTTCTAGCTTTTTAATCAAAGACTTTTCTACTAGTTGCTGATGCTTACAGAAAAACTATATCTATATTATTCAGAATAGTGTTAAAATACATTGTTCAGAACATAGTCTTTTGAAAATTTTTTTCTGATCATTGTAATGCATATTCTCGAATTTATATACAATTTAAATAGATATTTACTTCATTTCTGATCTTGGTGGGAAGCAATTTAAATTTTTTAATTGACGATTTTTTTAGTGTTTTTATATATTTCAATTGTGTTTCAAAATACAAATGCTATAAAATTTAAGAAATTATTTTAGCAAAAATATTAAAATCAAACAAATAAATTCATTAGTTTAAAAAACACAATGTATCACTAATTTTCTTATAATATGTCATAGCTTATTAAGGCATCATTAATTTTGACAATGGGGACAGTTTAGCGTGAAATTCATAAGATCTGAAGAAGTGCCACAGTGAAGAAATTAACTTTCATCCACCGACACGAAGATCGAAACAACAAGTACAATGTGTCATGATTGACTTCATTCATGACGGATCAAATATTGTTTTAAAAAAGTTTTATTTGTACTGTACTGTTTCAGTATAAATTTCGATTCACTTATTTAACCTCCAGCTAATTCATACAAATCGAACGAAATGACATAGGTTCTGCTTCTTTCTCTAACAAAATAGAGTTCACGATTTTATATCGAATAAAAATATCAAAATCCAAAAAATTAAAATTTAAAACAAAAGAATTGAAAATTAAGAACCACTATTATTCAAAATGAGGAGTACGAAAAAGAATAGAAGATTTCAAGATGTTTACCTATGACGAAAAATTGCTCACAGAGTTATACTTATGAAGATTATTCTGAGTTCTCATTATAATTATTGTTACTCACTTTTGCTTAAAATTTTAAGGAAACATTTTTTGTATTTAATAAAATCTGTTTTTCAAAAATATAACGCAATATTTTAAACTAACGTATTGTAGTGATATTGAATGTGACCTATGTTTATTGAAATTATAAGGACTTGTTACATAATGTTAATGTAACTGCATGATATGATCGCATAGCGTCTTTACTACACATTTTTTGCACCTGAATGTGATAAAAGTTTGTAATTATTAATTTTTACGGTTAAAAACTTAAAATGTTAAAATTAAATTGGATTTTACATAAGGAAAAATCGGCATTAAAATTTATAATTTTAACTCTTATGTAAATGAGATAATTTAATATCTTTAATCAAATAAGAAGCGCAATTATATTTAAGTTTTCTTGTAAAGGTTCACTGTAACCAAGTGATAAGGCAGCTTTCCTCAGTGCGAAATATTCCGTGCTCGACTCAAGTTGAATAACGGGAAATGATGTTAAATTTCTGGTTTCTTCATGAACATCTGTTAGAGTGGATACTTGTAAGTTGTCCAGGTCCCTTTCATACGACACACGAATATACCTTTGAACCCTTTGAAAAGTCATCCAGGATGGCAATTTACGCGGTGGTTACTAAAATATATTACAGTAATCTCAGGGCATTAGCTGTTTACAACACAGTGTCTTAAGTTTATTTTTTTTAATAATAGATGTATTATTTCTGGAAGCTTAATTATAACCTTTTATTATTCAATTAACATTTTGTTCAAACTGTAAAAAATTAACGATGCCTTTTTAATTTCCATAGTAAATGACAATGGGATTTGAAGTATTCAGAAATATTTCATGATTCAACTAAGATTCTAAAAATCTTTGGGTAATATTCTATTACTAATTCATACAAAATGAGGTTAAAGTTCATTTCAGTTTGGAAATATTTAAATAAAAATAGATTTTGTGTTTGTTTATTGTAAATTTATTATTATTTTTTTTTTCATTTAATGAGGGGTTTAGGATCATTCAAAAACATAGCGTTATTCATAAAACTCAGCTAAGCAGTCTGTGTAAACAAATCTATATAAAAATCTGTACAAATAAAATATATACATTTAATATATTTGTTTAATGTATTTTATATCCTTACTAATTGTGGAAAATTAGATCAGAAAAAAGGAAAGAATATGTATCTTAGTTTCTATTGTGTTATACATTTGGATCGACCAAAATAAATGCACGTTTATCATGGTACTCAAAGTAAACTTCATTATATATATTAAAGGTAAATATAAATTTTACAAAACTATTCTTTAACTTGATACTATAAGTACCTTGGGAACTTTTCTTCCCATTTTTAATACGTTATTCATAAGAACAGTCATAAAAAAAGTTATTTTAAATATTTATTTAAAATTGTTTTCTAGGGAAAAAGGAAACTTAGCTAAAAGTATAAAAATCATTGAAAACATTTGAATGGATTTTAATCTTAAAAGTTATGGAAATTTTATTTTACACATATTAGAAAATTAATTTACAGTATTTTATATTTATGTATTTAGTAATAAAAACTTTGAAAATTATAAATGCTATAAAAAAAAGAAAAAAACTAACTAAAATGATAAAAATATAAGAAATTAATAAAAAAAGTAAAATTTATTTTCGGGATTATTATATTTAACTCTACCGATATCCTTTTAAATATCAAATAGAGAATAATTATAAAATTATGAAATTATGTTTATATTTACTTTTATTGTATTTAATGTTTAAAAAAATATTTTATAAGATTAATAAATAATATCCTTGGGACAGTTACTTTAAGTATTTATTCAATTATTTATTCAGATTAATAGGGTTTTCATTCATCATAAATGAAAAAGTAGTTTTTATCACTTTAATATAGCTATAATAAAAATACTTTTTTAATATGTTAGTTTTTTGTGTAAGTTACTTTAAAAAATAAGTACAAAACACTTAGTTTAAAAATAAATAATTTACATTTTTGAAACTATATATATGAATCAATAGATGATTAATGTCTTATTTTTAAAATAGAAAACAAATAAATAAATAAAAAAATAAAAAATAGTCTCACGCAAAGGTTGTTAATTTAAGAATAAATCAAAACTATTGCTAGTAACACCCGTAGAAGTATAACAAAAAAAAATCTTTCATTTATATTCATTAACTGGATTTTCATAAAATAAACAATATACAATTTAATGTAAAAAATAAACTATGAAATTTTTTCAAATTTATTTTTGATTTATTAAATTTATATACCGGGTGATCTAAAAGAAACTTCCCCTATATATGAGTCCCTAGTGGCCGAACCATTCAACCAATCGAAATGAAAGTTTAGGTATAGATATTTGAATGCATGGCATCCAGATTTTAAGGATTTAAAACAATTTACCTCTCACAGTTACGGTTACAATGACAGAAATTTGAAATTTGTGTGTATGTGTGTGGATGGCTATACCCATTGTATTTATTTTATTTTATTTTTTTTCTTGCGCAAATCGATAAGAGCATGAAAAAACCTTAAATAGGGTTGGAACGAAACACTTACGACGAAATTGACGGTGTAAAACATTTTCGAAGAACAGCAGCGTAAAAAACCATTCACAATAAAAGAGGTGTATTGATGCCCTTTGCATAGTTCACTGGGATAGATTGAAGTACCAATCATAGAATACTCTTGAAAAGCACTGCTTGTGGTATAAACAGTGTGGGAAGATTGTTTCTTCATATTTGTGCTAATTCGTCTTGTTTCGTGCGCAGAAAATGACATTTTCAGGGAAAAATGAGGTGAATTGATAAAGCTATTTTTAATTTGAGCGGAGAAATGCTGCCACATCAATGAAAGTTTATCATTGAAATCATAAGCTATATCGAAGTCAATGTTCTGTAAGCAGTGTGCGTAATTTTGTAAAGAACTTTGAAGAAACGGGATGCACATGTAAAAGCCCGCTATCCGGACGACCCCGAGTTCCTATTGAAGTTGTTGCGGAATACAATTACTACAAATCCATTGTATATAACAAGAAGTGTTTACTGCCATTTGGATGTACCAAGCGTACGATACAGTTCTCCAAATCCTGCCCTCTGTTCTGCAGATGTTTCCTTATTGGTTCTAGCGCGTGCAAGCGTTGGAGCTTGGAGACAACCAACAGCAGGTTGACTTTGCAAATTTTTTCCTCATCAGATATGATGAAAATAGCAGGTGGCCACTGCAGCTATAATGGACGCTTGAGGCACTTTTCACCTTGACTGGGAACGTAAACTCCATGAACTGCGTTTATTGAGAGGAAGAAAATCCTCACGGTGCTTTTGTACGACAGATACAAAGCTGGGTGGTATGGCATCCCTGGAACATTCATTTTGGGAACTTACTTCTTCGAAAAGTTACATCCAGTGCTTGAAAACGTGCTTCATTATAGGTTTTCGGTATAAAGCAATTTTGGAGAATTGCGTAATTCCAGAATAATAGCAAAGATGTAAGATAGTGTTCCTTCACATGGATGCAAGATAGTGCTCCTCCACCAGAAGTGTTTGACAAATGCTGCAACAGTACTTGGTGATAGAGTCATCGCACGTATCTTTGCTGCTTCGTGGCCACATCGTTGCCACGACTTCACTCCGGTGGAATTCTGGTTCAGGGGTTCACTGAAATCTAGGATGTACACATCAAATCTCCGAAATTTGTAAGACTTGAAAGATGCCATAAAGATAGGATTTCTACAAATTCCTCCGGCCATGATACGTTCATCATTATTATTGACAATCTCCGTCTATCGTTTGCGAAGGTGGCCGCACTGAAAACTTGTAATTCGAATAAAAGTCTTTTCCCTCTCCTCTGTTTTGTTATCATTGTTTTTTTTTAATGATTTTCTCTGCAAATGCTTTACACCGACAATTTACGTCATACGTGTCTCGTTGCAACGTCATTTAAGGTTTTCCCATGCTCTGATCAATTTACGGATGAAAAAAGTGGGTGTTGCCATTCAAAAGTTTCGAGATTCTGTCACTTAACGGTAATTGTGAGAGGTTTATTGTTTTAAATCATTACAATATGGGCCGCATACATTTAAATAACTATATCTAAACTTTCATTTCGATAGGTTGAATGGTTCGGCCTTTCGAAACTCATACATAGGGGAAGTTTCTCTTAGACAACCCGGTAGTTATATATGTACAAAAACAAACACATTCTTCCACACACATATTAAGGAGGGAATATGCTCTTATCTTTTAACTGATATAACTCCGAGAGAAAATTGAAGTACACTTGTTTGCTTTTAATTTTTGAAGAAGTGATACAGGGCAATTAATTTCATCCCAGTTTAAAAATAACACAAAATGCGAATAACACAGAGATCAAAGAAACCTCTAATTTTCTTAGTTAATCGATAAATTTTGCCCTCATAAGTGAAATTTTTGTAGCAAACTAAGTTGAATAATAAACCGATTTGATGATAAATTAAAAATTCAAATGATTTAAATGTTTTTTAATTATAATACTTAATACTTTATATATATATATGTATGTACATTAAAGATTTAAAATAAACGATATTAATGTCAATGCTTTTTAAAAGCACAAAGTTTGCAAATAATAATGTTACAAGTTACATCGTGATAAACCATTTGTTTTACATTTTATAACTTATTATATTTTGACTAACTTATTATATTTTGAACTAATAGTGAAATTTTTGATTTTGATATATAGTGTAACTGACAAATATAGTAAAATTTAATATTATAGATATAATCATGCAAAATAGTAGCATTATTACTAAAGTTACGCGAACTGTGTAATTAAGAAATATTTTTAGATGTATTATGCCTTTTCTTTATTGTGTGTGATAATTTAAAAAACTACTTTTTTTTAAAAATTATTTTTTATTTTAAAAATTACTTTTTTGAAAGTGTCACACGATAACATTTTACACAAATGTACATACCCAAAGTTTTTAGACTCAAAACTAGCATACAAAATTAAATAATAATTAAACAAATTTTCTGTTAGAAAAAATTAGATCAACTTTATTATTTTTAAAGTATATGTTTGTATTAAAATAACAATTTTATATTAAACTATTTAAAATGTAAATTAAAAACAAAAGCATTTTATTTTGATTTAAATATAGATAGATTGAGAAATTAACCTTCGTTCTTGCAAATCCAACATCATTTGGAAAGATTGCAGGAAACGTAATTTTCAAATGATTTATCAAGCTGTACAAGCAATCACAAGTTTAAGATGAACACATAATAGAAACTGTTGCAAATATTAAACTGACCTACTTAATTTGTTTTATCTTTACGAGTATAACACTATTGGATGAAAATTACTTGTGACAAAAGCTTTCTTGTTCCAGCTTTGAATTTGTTGATTCAATGCTTAATGACCATTTATTTGAATTCAATGCTTAACGCAATATTTGACTTAAAATCAATTTCAAATATAAGTTTACGAAGGTGAAAGTACTGAATTTATAAATCTAGCTTAGGAAATATTCTCTATTTACTTTTATTTATTAAAGCATAAATTTAGGTTTTCACATTTCACAAATTTCAGATATCAATTGGCCATCTGTTAGATTTTTATGGAAGTTTTTTTAAATCGGTACAAATCAGCACAAAATGCAGTTATGTTAAATTATCCTTTATTAATAGGCTATAAAATTAATGGATAGACTTTCTCTGTACTTAGAGCTTTAATTGCCTTCTGTTCAAGACTGTTACACTCAAATTTCGAAACTGGCATGTTTCTGCTGTTCTTAATTTTATGCTTTTCAGTTCCTGAATTAGCTGATTCATTATACATTTTACTTATTATTTGATTATCTGTTTAAATAAAAGCTTTCTTCAAATTTTTGGAATAGCTGCATTAAATCGAATAAAACTTGTATCAATGCTGAATTTATAAATTCTTTATAATTTCAGGCTTATTTAAAATGTATTTTGTGTTTCATCTTGATATTTTGTTCACAGCATTTGTAATTAATTTAATCCGTATTTAACACTATTTTAAACTCACCATAAAGTTGCTGATTCCACGGTATGCATCTTTCTTGAATTCTGTGCTCACCTTAATACCAAGGGTTGTGTTTTTTTCCGAGTTTTTAAAATTGTATTCTATGAGATGAAACACTGGGGCTAGAGAGAAGATATACACGTCCTCAAATCCTTGAGACAATGGAAAAAAAAAAAAAAAAAAAAAACAGTCTCTTCCTACATAGTCACATAATTGTTTTTTTACAAAAATATTATGTTACAATAATATTTCTTACTTTTTCTGATTTTTATAAAGGTAGTTTCAAAACTGCAGTAAATGCGTTTTCACTTCTCTCTGTGGAAGATACTGAGTGTGGAAGATAAGAATTTCGAGTTTAATATTTAATAATTTTGTAACTAAAGAGAATATGTGTGCGTGTTACAGATTATTTGACTTTTTTTCGACTGAACTACACATAAAACCTTTATTTCTTGGTGCAGAATAGCAATTTATACGAAGGTAAATATAAATAGTAAGTGCTATTAAAAGTCGCTAATTTCTAAAATCACAATTTTCCTAGAAAATTAGACATTATTTTAACTTGGAGGCCATGTCTCACTAATTAGTTTATGAATTGAAATAACAGTAGTAACAAATGTATGATTGCGTTCTATTTTAAAACCGTTGCTTATCGAACAAACATTTTCTTACCACAGATTTCTTAAAATTTTTTGTAAACATCAGTCACATTTACAAATGAATTCCACCTTTTTCAATTCTATAAAATGTTTTGATTTATTGTAAGTTTTTCATTATCTTTAAAATAACATATACACTGAGGTGTCTCTATATTAAAAATAGCAACGGCTATGTAAATTGTGTAGCGCTGCGCATCATTTATGCGCAAGTGAGGGCGCTGTAGTAACTGCACTTACTGTGGTTGCTCTGAATTAATTGTTGGAATTGCCTGTATGGGTAAACTGCCTGATTTAGAAGCCTTTGATCTCGGACAAATCGCAGATGCGCGATGCATGAACCATTCAATTTCTGAAATTGTCAAACAGTTAAGATTTTCATGGTCGACAGTGTCAAGAGTATACCAAGAATACACGGATGTAGACAAAAACTTAGCAATAGGGCAAACTGCAAAGGATAATTAGCCTTGACAGTGGGTGTCACTGACTGTAATTCTCAGGTGTATTCCACGTTGGCAACGAAGCCAAATATTAGCTCAAATTACCACCCAGTTGAATGACAGTTAATTTTCTTAACTTACTGTCAATCCTCAGTATTCAAACACCATTCAAGTTCATGTAGATATTTTAAAATGTATACAAAATCGAAACATTTATGCATATTAAAAATTTTAATTTTATCAAAATTTCAAACAGTTAATTGTTTATTGCCAATAAACTTATGAAAGTATAGCTATTTTAAGCTGATTAAAAGCCATCAAAATAAGTAAACTGCCTCACTAAAATTCTCATCTAAGTGACAAACAACTACATCATTAATTTATAAAAAAATCATCTTCCAAATCTATACGTTAAGAATCCAGCCGTTTACGTTAGTATGGAATAATGATATTATAAGTTAATTTTTATATGTCATGAAATTATAATGTCATTATTCCGTACTACTATAAATATCCATCTAGAAATAAAATTCAAACATTCAGCATGCCAACCCAGCAGATTACATATCTAGTTTTAAGATAGAATATTTTAATTTTAAGAAAAATGTGGAAATGATAATTCAATACACTGTTTAAACTTATTAAATATGTACATCGAACACACACAATTAGTAATCGAATAAATTTTTCTCGTAATGTCTATTTTTTCGGAACGTTAAAAATGGGAATAATCAGAATATCACCAAAATACCTACTGGTTGACTTAAATTTTATACAGAATTAACTTTTTTGTAGAACTTATTAATAATTATACTTTCATATGTGATTTTAAATTTATGATAATATATACTACAGCCATTACCCTTAATGATTTATTAAATTAGTAACAATGCTAAACTATTTAGATAAATTTTGGGAAATTTTAATTTTATTAATAATATATAAATAAAACTTCAATTCAACGAAGGTTATCACATAAATTTATGCGACAGAAGCAAGAAAAAGATCAAGTTTTTGTTCTTCAGCGTAATAAACATCATGGTAATTTATTCAGTGCTTCAGATTTCATAGAACTAGATGGTATTAAATGACACATCGCTAATGATATTGGTTAAAACCCTATTTTTTATTTGAAACTTTTTGTATAATCTAATATAAATAGTTAAATTAATATAAAAATATTTAGTGCATTTATAAAATATTAAATGAATTATTAACGTGCTATTGATATTGAAATTGTACCAAGAATTTTGCAATGAATATTTTGTTTTTTGCTGATGGATCAGATTTTACAAAATATTATTTTAACATATAGTCTAGTCAGCTGTTTATTTTAATCTGGTTTCTAATTTTCAAGGAAAAATACATATTTTTTTCAGTATGAATATACATATATCAATAGTAAAAATAGAAATATTTTTTTTTCTTTTTTAAGAAGCATTTTTTTGTGTGTTTTTATTGATACATCATGATGGCAAAATACTCATGAAGAGAGAGAGAGAAACACACACTCACACAACTTCACCATTTCTTTCCAAAGACGATTACATTCTTCATATGGATATTATAAATTTAAAAAAAATTATATTTCAACGTTAAAAAATAGCTGAATGTATTTTTCTATTTGTTAAAAAATTCAGGATGTTTATTTAAATTATGAATTAAATGACCATTTGAAGTATTTGCTCTACAAGCTTACTTTAAAAGTTGCAGTTTAAATTCTTTTGTAGTAAATTAAAAGTTGCTTTATATTTATACAAGCCTTATCAAATTTTCTCAAATTGTGTTTTTTAATCAATTTAAACTCGATTCTTGGAGAATACCTTTAAGAAATTTGTTCAAAAGGGAGATTATTCTAAACATTTTAAAACTAATTCAAACTAAAATAATTTCATTGAGAAACAAGAAAATAACATTTATTATTTGGATTCAAAATTTAAAATTTTTCTTTTAAACATTATAAATCATCCAATCAAAAACTTAAATAATATGAAATAGATACTTAAGTGAATGTGACAGTAAATTTATATGCAAAATATAAGGTTAAGAAAGATACACGAAAAATCAAGGAAATAAGTAAAAATCCAATTAATAAGAATAAAAATGTGCTAAAAGATAAGAGTTATGTTACTGGTAGAGACAGGTTGACTAGTTATGAATCCACCTGCGGAATGAAATGAAATTAATAGGGATTGGAAATGGGAAATTAGACAACAAAAATGAGAAGTATCATTTGATTTATCAAGTGAGAATTAAATTACATTTATTAATTAATGTATATTAAAATTATGTAATTTAAATGTGTTTACGAGTGGCCAGATGTTGATGGATTGGGTTCTTTTTAGCCGTATGTAACAAAATATATTAAAATTAAATAATATAAATCTTGAGCCAAAAAATATTTAATATTAAAGTTTTTTTTAAAAAAAATATTTTTTTATTTTTTTTTCGAATAAAAGAATTTAAATTTTTCGCCCTGTCTTTCACACTATTGCAATAATTAATTTTAGCAGAATATTGCAAAACAACTATCTTATGGTGATTTCGTTCTCATAAGCATTTTCTTTTTCCTTGCTTAGTAAAATTATGTTTAACACTTTTCAGCATTAATAGGCAAAAAAATTGTGTAAATAAAAATGATTTTTCTTAATTATGTTGTATTTAAGCATTTGAAAGGATTTACTTGTTTGAAAAATCTTGAAAATGTATTGCAAACAATAAAAGAAAAATAAATTCGTAAAAAAATAATATAATATTTTTCAGACATTATTTTCGCAATAATAGTTCTAAAATTTTATGTAAGGCTCAATTTCTGAAAAAATAATTTTCAGAAATTGTATAAGTTGCTGTGATAACTTGTTCTCATTCATTCATAATATATGATTAGAAATATATAGTATGAATTTATGTATTTACATAATTTTTCCATGATTTTTTTAGTTAGCAAAGGCACACATAACCAAGACAATTTTTTTTTCCTGTAAATAATTTTTGTCAACAGTTTTCAAATCTTAGAATATTTTATTTTAAAAAACTTATAATTAAATAATTAAGACAATGGTTTTCACGTTTTTCATATGATGCATTTTAGATAAGTCCCATAAGAGTATTAAGCAACTTTACAACCTATGCTATTTACTTTTTTTAGAAACTTGGTTGACCCCTGAAGTTCAATTTTTAATAGTGTTTCTGAACTGATAGTAAATTACTGCCCATCTAGATCTGACAAGAACCTTGATCATAGACATATCGAGGAATCTTTCAAGTGTGTTATATTGCCAAATAAAGCAAGTCTTCATGTTTTAATGGTGTTTACATTTATGCACTTCAATGACTTAATAGTCCCTTTTATTTTTATCACTGAAGGGAAGAGGCTCTTTAAAATAACATAAATATTTGTAAAGTATTTCTTGTAATTTTTTTTCCATCTTATTTTCAGACATGTTGACGGAATAAACTGTCTACATCTAAAAGTTCATAAGCCTATTAAAATGTTTACATTTTTTAATGATGTTTATGTTTCTAAATAGATACAATTATTATTATTATTTATAATATTCAAGAACAATTTGGCTTGGGTATTTGAATTTTAGCTCAACGAAACAAATTCTGCAAAAATATATGAAATTGTTATTTACACCTTTATTTCAACATGTAAATATTTTAGTACATACACATATATGGATATTGCCTGATTTACTCAAAAATGCTTTTGTTTAGGATGACTAGTCAGTGGTATTAAAATGTTCTATGTACAGTGGATTTATATTTTTAATTAAGAATTACTTATTATATTGAATTAATTTTCTTCTAATTATTATTATTAGTAGTATTAGTAATTTTTTTAAAATTATTTTTATCGAATTAAGTATTTTTCCATTAATTAAAAAAATTTCCGATCAGTGTGCAATTTAGATACATATGTTTTTAAATATTTAATTAGTATTAATCAGAATTTATATTCAGCTATAAACTATTGTATTTATTTAGGAATAAAGTGACATAGATTATTTTTCTGATTGGTAATTATTTTCTGTAAATTAATTTTAACGAATATTTAGCTCATAGATGGCAGCACATTTACTTAGATATTTTTACGCTTAGACACGCTTTGATACTTAGCATGCTTACTTACTACGATACTTCTCTACGTTACTAAAAATACTTACTACAATTTTATGTTTTAAGTTTTGGATTTTTTCTCTGTTTCTTATAGTAATTTTATTATTTGTTATTTATTTCTTTCATATGCATTGGATTTCATAAATATATGTTCAATACTTAATATTTTTGACTTCGTAACTTGCTGATTGAAAAACGTGGTTACTAAGTGTAAACCACGTTTTTGAACTATTTTATTACATGAAAATTTTGTAAACAAATTTGCACGTGGGAAAATTTTAATACCAAGGTAAGATACCTTATTTGATTATATATATATATTTTTTTTCTAGGATAATTATATTATTTTATATTTATATTTTTCCATGAACTTAGATAGAAGCTCATAATATTTGATTCACTAAGAATTTAACATGCTTTTCAGAATTGTATTTCAATAATTTGCATACTGATAAAAGAATTTTTTTTCAGTTTTAATTTTTTTTTTATTATTCACTTTAAGTAGCATTTGACAAACATATAAAAACATCTGCGTAATTATGTATATATACATTTATTTATTTGAATACTGTCAGTAAAGTTAAATAATTTCTTTCCTTTTCTGATGTAAAGATATTTTGAATTATTTCTTAAGTAAAAAAGGTGTTTGAATGAATAAAATATTTCAAATTACATTATTTAAAACGACTGTGATAAGAAACTTACGTATATAATTGTTTTTTTTATAAATTGATTTTTTTCGATATGATAGAGGATATTATATTCTTATACAAAGAGTTGTCTTATTTAGGTCTTAAAATTTTGTCATTATATATGACCATATACACAGAAGTTGGTGTCCGAAATTTAAGTTACAGATAAACTTTCTGTGATAAATATTTATCTTTTGTCTGGAAAATTAGTATTAAGTAATGTAATTTAAGAAACGATCTCAATTTGTGCATCTAGTTAGTATTTGTTTAGTACTAAAATGCCATTAAAAGAAAAAAATGGAAGTGAAATTTGGGGGAAAAAATTGAGATTTTTTGAAACTACCATTTTTTTATTTTGTTTTAATGAAAATAGTTAAGTAATTTTATCCATGTAGATATCAGTTAAAATGACAACACCGAGCTATTGAGAGAGGTTTTAATGTACTAAAAGTTGAACTGTCACTAGTGGAAACAACTTATTGGCAACATGTGTCACATATAGTGGTTTCTACTTCATGGCAGTTGTTCCAGACATCGGATATTATCGCTAAGATATCTGACCAAAAATTTATATTTCGTATTGTGTTAATCAATTTAACTAATTGAGTTTCTTTCTGACAACTTTTCTGGGTTTGAATCGTAGGATGATGAATGATTTCCTTTGCGTTATCTGTATTTCCACTGAGTCTTATTACTAATACTGAGTAATTAAGTATTTCTTTTACCTCAGGTGTGCACTACATGCATAAAATTTACTACTGGGTTATGAAATTCAGGTCAAAATGTGCGTTTAACTTGCTTCTGAACATGTTAGTTATTTTAATACTTTAAACTGTAATTAAAGTAGGCTGAAATATAAATAAGTTGATAAAAAATGTCCTGTTAAATATGCATATATTTTATATGATGTATATACGAATGCTGAATGACGAAATCTGCATTACATAATTGTAAAAATTTTAGATAGAATAAAATATTTAAATATTAAATTCTTGTAAATCTAAATAAAATATAGTTTATTTCACTGATTTTTTTTAGAAACATTTCTTGGGAGTTTACCACATAAATATTGAAATGTTAAATAATTATATTATTTAGCACTGTAGATTATTTAAAAAAAAAATAAAATCAGTAACGGAATTTCAAAATATGCAATCTTTTAATTACATTTTTATTGAGCTATCTCTGTTGTGTAACTATACCTGTGAAGTAGTTATTCAGTTTAAGTACCTGGGCAGAGAGATTGATTACCAATAAAAGAGGGACAAAAGTTGAAATTTCTAACTTATTTTTAATAGCTAATATGTATTTTGGACTGAAGAACTAATTAAAATATAAATTGATTTCTAAGATCTATAAATAAGCATATACAAAACACTTATTAAACTAATTATTCTCTATAGTAGTGAAATTTGGGTCATTTATGAATCTCTTAGAAAATGAACAACTCGCTTTCGAAAAAATTCTTCTTTAAATTTTTAGTGTAGTGAAATAAAATAATACACGAAAAAGTTTATATAAGCACGAATTACATAATAAATATTGACAACAAAATTCTGAGAATTATTAAGTCATACAGGGTCAGGTGGCTGGAGCATGTTTTCCGTCTTGAAGATTCATATCTAGCCAAAAATGGATATTTTCAAAGATTGAAAGTTCAAGGAGAAGAAGAAATTCGACTACTAGATGGTTGGTTTTTATAAAAAGACTTGAAGATTTTAGGAATGAATAGATGAAGAAGTTAGCAACACACATACACACACGTCAAACTGTCTGGAGGAAGCAGACTGAGAAATCCTCACCTGTACTAGGTTGTAGAAAAAGTTTTCGTTGTAAAATTGCTATAATGATTATTTTAAATAATTATATATAGAGCTCTACAGAGTTATGAGTTCACAATGTTAAGTCTCATTTCTATAAGTTTAAGTTACAGTCTATAAAAATTATTTGCATATGGAAGAAGTTTTATTGCTGGAGGCATAAATCTGTGCAAATTAATGTTTCACGTTATATATACTGATCATTATAGATATCATACTAATAATTTAATACTAAAAATAAAGTATTGAACTCAATTAATTGCATTAAACTCACAACTGGTTCAATAAATAGAAGAATTAAGTGAAATTATTTATAAAAAATGTAGAATGATTTTCTTTCTATTATTTTTATATCGATTTAAATTTTATAATATGTAAATAAATATATAATACGTTTATAAATTTTATAATATAAAATATAAGTTTCTTTTAAGAGTATTTGTATATTTTATGTGTTTGTCGTCTGTCACTTTATTTTTCTATTCATAATTGCTTTTGTGTGTTGTAGTAAAATTTAAAACATTGTAAAAAAATGATTTACGTGAAAAAAATGGCCAGTAATTTTTCTGACCGTTTTATTTATTTATTTTTTTTTAAAAAAAAGCCTTTGATGATATTTTTAGTTTAATATCATGTTTTTATATAATAAATTGAAATCAGAGACTCAAATTCACGAACTTTAAAATTTAAAAAAGCCTTATGAAAATTTCAAAAACAGTTTAGTTAAAAGTAATGAAATCGAATCAGTATATGTTGTGCCAATAATTTTATAAGATATATGAATTTTCTTGGTTATATTAATTTAGTTACAAGGTTTTATTGGAGCTTGTGTTTAACTTCAATTTAATCATATTTAATTAACTGATTTTAATTATAATTTCATCTATGATTGAGGTAGAAATTTCAAATGAAATCTTGACATAATTATTTCATTATCGTAGGGTAAACTGATAAAAAGTAACTAATTATAATAATAATACAGACTGCGCTTTTAAATAAATATATAATGTATTCCCTAAATTGGTTTCTTATACTGAAATTTAGTTATATTAAATTGTTTTCTCATTGATAAATATAAGAAAAAATTAATTTTATTGCTAAACAGATTGTATTTTTATATCGGACTGAATGATAAATAACGTAAAACTAAACCACAAAATTTGATGTTTGTTCCAACAGTTACAGTAAATTATTTTTATTAAATGCCTTTTAATACTTCGAAGATCTTAAATTATACATCCAATAACCCTACTTTGAGTTCGACGTGATTTAATTAATAGTTCATTCAGTTATCAACTCTCGTACGGTGAGACGGACGTATGAAATCATTACGCATTTATTTCTAACTGGCGGCCGTGAATACAACTCAAGGGCGTTTGCGCCTTAAAAGTTTTAATTTCAAATCATCGCAACAAGTCGAGCGACGCGATGTTTTGTGATCATTGTGACAATATCTGTGCCACATGCTTGCAATCATTCACACTATCAACCCCTTTCTTTGCAGTTCACAGGTCGGAAGACACCCTATACATGGAGAAAAGTGCGAGTTTCCTGTGCTCAGTTTCGCTATAACCGCCGCTTTTCACGAGGATGTAGCTGACACTGTTGGACACAATCTCAAGATAAAACAGTGAAAGAGGAAAAATTGTTATTTTCGTGACTCCAGAGTTATTTCAAGAAACCTCACTTGTGATTTTAGTGACCATTGTCCAGTACTATTCAATATGGGAAGGTGGGAAGAAGAGGAGAAAGTAAACATCGGGACAGATGACGAAATGGTGAGTTAATAAAATCCTTGTTTTGAAGTGATGAAATATTGCATAACAAACCACGTGATGATGTATTGTTATATAAAGCATTTTATATAATTAAAGTTTTAATTTGAAACAATAAAAACGAGATATTTTATATTTTGATAATTTCTTAGCATTTATTTTTTGAAAATATTTAAATTTTGATGAACGTTTTAAATTTAAATCAATAATTATTGACTATATAATACTGACTTATCACTAAATCACTTTTGCAATATTTACTATTCTTTATTTCTGTGGTTATTATTAAACTTAAAAAGAGTTGATATTTTCATTGCATTAATTTTGAAGATTGTTTCACTTTTTAATAGCAGAAATTGATTTCTAAATAATAACAATATATACATTTAAGAGTGACAAAAATTTATTAAAAGTTTTTTGTTTAATGGACATGTATTGACTTAAAAATAGAAATGAAAATTTTAAAGCTATTAATAATATCAGACTACCATTTTTATTGAAGAACAATCTAAAAGGTATTCTGCGTTATAATAGTATTAAAATTCTATCTTATCTTTTCATAAATTTAAAAATTATTTTTATTTTAAAACTATTATTTGTCTTATTCTATTGTATGCATTGTATCCTGTTTTTCAGTAAAAAAAAATCATTGTATCAATTATTGATTATGTATGAGCTAATATAACATTTCGTATTCGCTCACTTATTCAAAATTTATACCGTTCAATTTTTTGCTTATATGCTAATTATTATTTACAAATATTACACATTAATCACGATATTGCTGTTAAAATATAGTTAAATATTAATAGGGTTGAATCAATAATTGGAAACAACCAGCTAATTTGGTATTGCATATGGCACAAATAATACAATAATAAGAGAAAAAATAAATGTCTGAAGGTTTATCAATTCTTTTCTAGGAAAAATACGAGAAATTATTTATTGAATACGTGATTTTTATGTATACATTAAATAACATACATATTCATCTAAATTACTTTTATTGGAAAATTTTTTACATCTTAGTTAGTTTTTTGATTAATACATTCTAAATAATAGGGGAAAGAAAGAAACTATTTTTTTGATGTTTTATAATACATTTTTTCAAATGATGTGCTCAACTTTAAGAAATGATGATATAGTTTATTGCGAAAAAAAAAAAAAAAATCCCAAAAATATTGCCATATGATTATATTATTCTAATTCAGTTAAAGGTATTTTGAATGTTTAACAACCAAAAATAAATTTTTAAGCATTAATTCTTTAAAATTTCTTGCTGTAAATGAAAAAAATAAGAATTCATTTAAAAAAAATTACCACAATTTCACTACTTTGAGTTCTGAGCTTTGTGAAGTTGAATTTTGAATATTCCCACTAGGGAGGACTAAAAAAATACTTGACACCATTTACTTAGTGAATAGATTTCATAAAATGTTCTTGTAGTTGATTTTTAAATATCTCAACGTAGTATTCCAATATTACTTTATATAATCCTTGTAAAAATTTAATTCGAAAATTAATTACTATTAAAATTTTTAAGGAATATTCAAAATGTTTGATTAACATCTAAAGCACAGAAGTGATACTCTGATATATCACGTTATACGGATTTGGAAACTATTCTATAGTGATTTAGTTATTTTTAAGTAAACATCCAAATCATAAATATCCTATTTTTTGAGAAATTTTATACTTGCAAAGAAAGTGTTTAATATTTATACAGTAAAAGAACATAAATTATGTTGGTCAAGATATAATTTATAATTCGGAAAATGAAATGTTTCTATAACACAATTTGTTTCTCGTACGCTCCTAGATTAATTACATAAGATCATTTAATAAAGATTTACCTGTTAAACAAAACTTTTTGTTTTAAATAACATTAATTTAAAATCGCCTTTGGTTTTATGTTCGAGAAGATATATTTATAATTTTAAAGTAAAGTAAAGCAAAATATTGATTATTTGATACTTTAAGTTTATAAATAAAAAATTTGGATAAAATGAAGAAAAATGTAATTATCAATAAACAAATTAGGAAAATCAAATAAAAATATAAAATTTTCCTGAAACAGTACATACTTTTGAATAAAAATACGTGGAAAAATTGTTTTCTGTACTCTGATCAAAATTCTCTTACACTAATAATTTTCATGAATTGTATCATGTTTGTTTATAAAGTTTAGAGTAACGCATTTATTCAAATGTCATTAATAATAATAAAAAAATCAATAAATATATTATTAAATAAACACGGAAATATATTTAATGTTCAATAAATGTAATGCAAAGTAATGGAAAGTTAAAGTTTGAGTTTATTCGATTTGTCGTTTATTTATTCTTTGCATTATAAATCATTGTGAAGTAAACGTCTTTTGAAATAAATCCTAGCATATGTAAGATCAAAATAAATTCAAAATAAATCTTGCTTAACATGAGCTAAAATATAAAATTTTGTTGAGTATAAAACATAATAAAGAATGTTTTTGAAGAAAATCTATGTAATTTGATGTTTGAACAAAAATGTTATTTCATTTTAAAAAATCCTCACCAATGAGAAATCATTAATTACAAGTTTCTGTTTTACATAAACTCAATATAACATAAAATTATATTTTTTTATGAAATAGCGAATCAAGTTCATTAAATAAAATATATGTTTGATAGTAGAAGGAAATATTATTGTTTCATAAAATTATAATTCTAAGTTTTATGCTTATTTTGGTATTACCTGCAAAAATAAATATTTAAAAATCACATGGTAATATGATGGTCATTACATTACATTCTTCAATTATTATATAATATTCAGTTCAATATGCGTATCTTGCTCCCTTCTGTCACATGGTAGATTTCTTTTTATCAAGCATACAATGGGAGACCTATTTGATCTAAATACAAATTCATCATAGACTTCATTTGCCACTTTACGGAAGTGATTTTGAATACAATTGCTTATTTGAATAGATTTACAATCTTAATTGAATTTATTTAATACAAATATCCATGTCTGGTGTGAGAATCAAACCCATGAAAAGATGATATGAAAGTCAGGTAGTATCCATTCAGCAGCCAATTCCCGCAAATTCATAAGCAAGTAAAAAAAAAATTTAAATTTTTGTCGGAAATAATGAAAAGCTGTTAAATGAAAAGCATTGTATTTACTGATGATAATATAGATAAAAAAAGATGAAGATCGAAAATTGAAAAACAAAATCGTGGATCGTAAAAAAGGAGCCGTTTGGTAAATCAGACCAAAAATCTGCATGGATTGTAAAGCCTAGTAATAGTAGTAAAATGTTTTTTTCCTTGTTTATCAAAAATCCTCCATCAAAAATTGAGTTAGAGTTGTTAAACTAATACTTTTAACTAAAACAACATTTTCAAGGATTAACCTGGCTTTTTTAACATGATTATTTCGTTCAATATTTTTTTTTAGCTTGAAGTTTTAGGCAAAAAATTTCATTTAAAATATAATTACAATTAAAATATTTTATATCATTAGTAAATTTTGGTAAATATTTTTTGGTTTAAAAATTTAATTTATAAATATCAATTCAATACAAAAAAATTTTATTAATAATCAGTTTTAAGCATTTAAAATAATTTAAATGTTACTAGATGAATTTCAGGAAAATTATAATATTACAAGAAATTGTCATCTAAATGGTAAAATATGTTTTTACTGAAATGAACAATTCACATGAAATGAAGCTGCAAAGAATGATGTTTTAAAGATTATTAATAATCAGAACCGAAATGTAGAATCTGAATTAATTTCTTTGCATGATAATATTCCACCAATTTTAAGTGCATTCAATAAAAAAAAAAAAAAATGTAATGTGTTTCTTAAAAGGAATATATTTTTGATAGTAAATAAAATTCTGTTTTTTGTTGGTACTCTTCTATGTTCTCTTAGATGATTAGTAAACTCCTAATTAAACTAGACAAAACAAAATAATTATTCAACAGTTCTTATTCCTTCCTTTCCAGATATATAATTATTTCCTAAAGTAAAGCAGTTATTGCATTGTTTTTCTTTAATTTTAAATGTAACTTTTAATGCAAAAACATTGAAATAGTGAAATTGGTTTTATGACATTTTGAAGTTTTTTTGGTAAAATTTCTTAATTTTACATATTATGTTACTATTTATTTTGTATTTGGTAAAAATAAATTTGTTAATTTATAGAACATATTTATGTTTTGTTTTGAGGTAAAAATAAGTATATTATTTTATAGAAGTTAAATTTTAAGTTTACGAACATTTATTATTTAAAAGTATACTACCATCTTGCTAGATGTAAGCACTGGTACATTAAATTAAAGTATCTGTCGACACTAAATAAAAAAATGTCATTTTTCCTAATATTATGTATTCATACGATTGTCACTGACAAAGTTACATTTTGCAAAAGAATTGGCTTTATTCGATAATAATCTGCTGTGAAGATAACTTACAAATGCTTCGCTGAAAGAAACCCGAGTAAATCGGGGAGACAGGTATAGGTGCTTTTGATGACAGCTCCCAAGGGAAGAAAAGCCATTGGATAAAATAAAATCAATTCACATGAAAAACCATGAACATACAAAACATCGTCTGTTTAAGTATTAGAACCCTGTATTTTCTTTGTTATTCTTTGAGAAGTTTTTAGTTAGTTATGCTGCTTGAAAATTTTGAAATAATATCTTTGACTGATAAATATATTATATTTTTATTAGCCACAATAAAGTTCATTTGTTTCGACGTAACAAATATACATATAAATTTAATTTTATTTACAATGGTATATGTCTTTGTAGTATTAATGTTTTTTGTTTGTTATCACTCAGCTTGAATAAATTAAAATAATTCCAAGCTCAAATGAAAATTGGTTAAATATATGCATTATTTGTGAAATATGAAATAATTCTATGATTATTTGTTTGGGAAATTAACATTATTCAGATAACTATTATTTCTAAAACTCAGTTGTGTATTTTAGTGAAATCAAAAAAGTTTTGGAATTTGGAAGAAAAATATAATTAATAACATTGTTTCATATATTGTACTGAACAATACATACTGAAAATTGGCTCCTTACAACTCTTGGAAACTTCTGGAATTCGAAAAATATTTTTAAGAGCCTTTGAAACTCTTGGAATTTTGACTTGACTTCATGAAAAATATGACTCACTTCTTATTTTTTGTTAAATATAACTTTTTTTGTTTTACTATTTTAAAATTTTCAATGAAATTATCTAAAAACAAAATAGAGTATTAGTTCTTAATGTTTTCACCAGATGGCGGCACAATCGATATTTGATTATTATATGCCCCAATAGTTTTACGATAATCCTGTTCAATCAGGACCAGAATTAATATTTAGAATTATGTGCGTATGTTGAAGTGAAGTAATCACCAATAAGACTGTCATGTAGTGCAATCAGTCGGGTGATTTTAGAATCTTTTCCTACTTGTTTCTGTTTCCTTTATATTTTATGAAATGCACTGAATATTAATATTTAAATAAATAGTTTCTGAGTTAAAATATACTTTTCATATCTTCCTTGGTGAAAATTGTGTATGATTTCTGTGAACCGAAAGGAATTTTATTTCACAATGAAATAAAGGCTGAAATAAATTATTCCTGGAGGAAAGAATCTTTTCACTGACCAATGGATTTTGGAAAATACACACAAAAATTGGGTTTTGCATGTTTAGAAGAAACACATGCCCATTGTCTGTCTAGTTTTCAAGAAGGATTTTCAAATGTAGTCAAATCATCTGAAAAATCTCACGTGAAAGAAACATTTATTTATTAGAGCAGGCTGTATCTGCCAAAAAATTTACTTATTTAAAAGATTTTTTTCACCGTTCCTGTTTAAGAAAGTGAACCCGAAGTATGTTTTGAAAATTTATGATTAACTTATTTCTTCAAAAGAAATTTTAAAAGCTGAATTTATAAGTGTTCTTAAAGTTTTAATTAATAGATTCACAACTGCAGTCATTGTAGCAATATAAATTCTGCTTTTCAAGTTATGTTTCCAAGAGCTACTACAAAGCAATTCAGTTGTAGTGAAAAAAAGTCTGTTTTTTTAACAGTTTTTTTCAATTGCACATTATGTTAAATGAAATATCGATCATGATATCAAAACTTATTGGGAGAAAAAGTTAAGAATGTTAGTAATTATGTGCTTTTCTTTGATGAAAGTTTAAAAGATTATCTGCAGCCAGAACAATTGGATTGCTAGATAAAGATTCCAGGATAATGATATTGTTAAAACATAATATTACACGTCATATTTTTTAGCTCTTTCCATTGCAGAAATTTTGTTTAAAAAAGTGATTGTGAGAAGTGCTCAGAATTAAAATTAAGTTGTTTACTTCAGTTATCAATGGATGGTGTGAATATGACTGGATCGTTTTCACTAAATTGGCTGGTTTTTTAAAAAGTGTGAAATATCCAAATTTTGGAAGCTTAAAAGAAGTTGTTATACTCATTTTGGAGTATTTAATAAATTAATAAATTGAAATCTAATAAAGATGTTTAAAAAGTCTAAAATTACCTATTATTTTATATAATGTATAATTCAGTAAAAATTTTGTATTTTTAAATATTGATATCGATTATTTAAATAAAATTTTTGTGTTATAGCTGTAAATTCCTTGAAGGCTTTTCGGATATTCATTAAACCAATATTCATTCAAATTTGAAATATTCCTTCAATTCTAATTTAAATAAAAAATTGTCTAATTGTTTCCGCCTTCTATCTTATTGCAAAAAAGATATCACAGAAGAATATCTATATAATATTAAATATGTTAGTAAGACAGCCACTCAAAAATACAATTTGTGACAATGTTCTGATTAGTTTGACACATTTTTCTTTGCTAGCAGAACAATATGAATACAGAAATTGGGTACTCTAACTCAAAAACAATATCACGTTTGAAAGTGAAATTTATTGCCTTAAATGCTCAAACAGATTACTTGTAAAAATCCTCTGTTATAAATTATATTAATTTTTAATATTCAGATTAAAATTTACCCCTGTTATATTTTAATCTAACTATATTTTAATATATATTAACTATATTTTAATCTAACAATATAATTAACTGAAACATTTGCCTTCAAAATATTTATAAATCCATACTTTATAGAAAAATAATGGAACTACATAGTTTGTTTTAACTTTCATACAATATATATATACATAATGATAGTTATTTTTAAACAAAGAAGGTGTTAAGAGAAGTTTCAATGACTCAATAAGATTTTAATTTGACAAAGTTATTACGATTTCATATTGAAATCTTTAGTTGTAATCATGTTTTATGTGTTTAACTTCATTACTTATAAAATTTTTGGAGTTTTGGGTAGCAACGAATTCAGCAGAAATATAATGTTAACTTTCGAAATCATTATATTAATATAAATAGGTTTTAAGAGAAATACATGAATATATGTCATAGCAGTGCCAATGACTTAGAGATTAAATTAAAAAGAACTTACTGAAAAAAAATGCTTATTGAAAGAGAACATAATGAAATAGATAATAATATAATTTATAAAGATAATTCCCTATTTGGGGTTTTGATATAAAATGCTGGATCTAAATTAAACATGTTAATAAATTTATTCTTATTTATTTCTAGATCATCCGTGGATTTCGGCGGTCTTATCCTAAGCTAATTCTGACGTGGCTCGGAGTTATTTTATCTTGCGGTCTTTTGTTGATTGTTATGTCATGGAGGAGACGAATATTTATGAGATTTACACACAAGAGATGCTCTCTAGAAACAGCAGAAAAAGTGCTTCTCATAGTAAGAATAGTCTTGTTTGTTTGAATTGGAATGATTATCCGTATAAGCTTAGAAAAATAGAAACTTGATATACCCACCCCAAAATCGGAAATTTGGCGACTTTTTTTCTCGCCGCACTTGTTTTTGGCGCCTTTTTTTCTCGCCAAGATGGATTCTCGCTAAATACAAATAATTAATAACATAAAAAAAAACTCAAAAAATGATTCAAGGAAATACTAAATTTGACAACAGCAAAAACCTAAAAGCTGTAAAAATCTAAATTGGAAACACCAAAATAAGAAACAGCAACCCTAAAAAGTTCGTAAGGAGTGCCAGATTTGGCGCTTAAATTTTTTTTTGGGGGGGGGAGGTAATATCAAAGTTGTTCCGAAAAATAATATAGAAATAGGGAATTTCTGGATTATTTTTGGTTATTATTTTTAAATATTTTAATAAATTATTTTAAATAGCCTAGCCTTTTCAGAACTTAAATACAATTCTTGTAATATACTATTCTATATAAAATTTAAGTAGTGCGTGAATATATTTTTTTGTATATATAATTAAAAATATATTGATTTATATTGCCCTTTTATATCTATGACTAAATGATATATAAGATTAAATAATTTATTTCAGGATTGCTACAATCAACAGTTCGTAGAGAAAGTAGTAAAACCCACAGATAAATCGACCCTACATTCGAAGCAGTACACATACTTTTTTAATAAGAAAAATAAATATATTTGGGATCCACAGCAATCAAAGTTTTGTAAATTAAAGTAAGTGCAACAGTTAATATTACTTCTTTTCAATAAAAGAATTTATAAATTTAATATATTATGAAAATATAAGAATTCTCTCTACATTATATATACAATATCTGAAATTATTCTTCAGTCTTTAATTTAATTATGTAAAATTTGACTTTATACAATTCAAATTGAATTTTTCTTCAGTTATCTTTTTAGTTCGGAGAAATAGGTATTTAATAACTTTTTATAATGCAGAAGAAGGAAAATTTCTTATCACTGAAACCAAATGCACTTTAACTTCATTAGTAACAAGATTAAGAATATAGAAAGCAAAACAATGGGAATAACTCTTACTTTCTTATGAACGACATAAAAATTATTACCAATTTTCTGTTACATCATTGTATTATGGGTAACAAAATGGTACGTGTATTATCAATGATTTTTATGACAAGGAAAATTTAAAAGAAAGATAATTTTGTACACATTGTTAAGAATTTTCAAAATTAATTATTGTTATTTTGAATCTTTTGAAAAATAATCATAGAGTAGATTAAGAATTCTTATGTACCTTTCACCGTTTGTATATATATATATATATATATATATATATATATATATATATATATATATATATAATCTTGATTCACGAATAAACATAATTTTATCTATTAGACAGTTTTATCGTCATAGAAAATTATATTATTAATCTCGAAGCTGTATGTTAAATATAAACTTGTAGAATCCGTGCGTAAAATCTATTAGTGTTGATGCTTCCGAATGCACTCATAGCAGATCCCATCCTTAACATTGCCATCAACCGTGTATGTTACGCATGTGAAGATCGCTTTATGATTCTACTTGGACAGGCTCTTTTATAACTGTATAGCTGGTTTGCAATTTGTTCTCGAATTCTCAAAATGAGGAACGCAGTAGAATCATAAAATATTTACAATTGAATGTCTCTCCTCTATCCATCCAATAACACTCTCGAGCTTCAAATTTTGCATTTGACTTATGGAACTCGTTTATCTTGAAAAATATTTACACAAAGCTCTAAATATTTATATACAAATATTGGCACTTGCATTCAACTTACGTAATCCTCAATAATGTTGTATATTTTTTCTTTAAATATTTCTCGACATGAATCTGAGATAAACTGTTGTGTAAGATATTTACTACACTTCGATTGACCTATGCAGCACATTGTAGTCTTTGCAATTCAGATTGTTTTTTAAAATTATTATTCCCTTCTGAGAAATTTAATTTTTTTTAAATGAGTGCCTATTTTTATATCATAAATATTTATATAATATATAAATAACTGTTAAACGTAAAAGGAGGAGATGACAGTAATTAACACACATGTAATAAACACGAGTTAAAAAAGATTCATTACAAATCGCAAACATATTTAATTACAAAACAAAAAATATATATAAGGACAACGAAAACAAAGTTATTACCAGTATGGAATCAATAATAAAAAACAAAAGCTAATTTATAAATAGGATGAGTAGGATTCTTCTTCATGTCTCATCACAGAGTACTAGCGCCATCTCTTGGCAGTTACTAGAATTTTTACATCTGTTACATAACTGTGTATTGACAATTTTATCGTTACAGTTATAATAACAATTTATAAATCTAACAATTTAAAAAGTAGAAACTAAAAAATTGAAATAAAAAATTTAATTTTAATCAAAAAATTAAAAAAAATACCAAATATGTAAAAATTATATAAAATTCAAGCTATTAAGAAGCAGAGGAAATGCTATCAATCTAACCCAAAAATCTTGATTTTTTAAATTTCTAAGTAAATTTTTTTTAGTAACTCTTAATTTTAATAAACTATTAAATATTTTCATCGCTAAGTAGAAAATAAAATTTCTTTGCATGAAAACTGAATAGAATGAGAAAATATGTAGAATAGTTTTCTCAAGACTTTGTTATGTTTTAATTTATTTCTAATTCATATATATGTATTTTTACTCATATGAGGTGATTTTTGTCCCTTCTTTGAAAAAAGCGAATGTAAATATTAGGTTGTTAAGAAAGTAATTATGTTTTTCCAAACTGAATTAGTTTTTTTGCTCTAGATAACCAACTATTTTACGAGTATGAAATCATGCTACTACCAGAATGAGGGTAAAAGGCATTGGACTAGAAATGACAATATACAATTCAATAAAATCGAAATTATTCTCTATACGTTTTTTCATTTTCATATAAAAATAACTATATAATAATAATTTCATTCATTTTAATACGCATTTAACTTTGAAATGAAAATTAGAGTTTGATTTACATTTACAGTGGGCTTCAAATAAAGAATTGTTCCAATTTCCACCGACTTGCCGATGGCTTGCATACAACGGAAGCCACATTCCGGCTTCAACACTATGGCAAGAATTCAATCTTTGTTGAGGTGCAACCTGTGTTAAAGCTAGTGTTTAGAGAAGTAAGTATAAAAAAATCATATAATATAAGTTGCTAAATATATTTTTCACTATCTTTTAAGAGTCGTAAAGTATGAAAAAATGCTGTAACTATTACATGGGGTTAAGGTTTTGTGAATAAGAAAAGTAATATAGTTAATATGTAAATACTATTTAGTAATAATTAAAAAAATTGAGACTAAAAATCCAAAAGAAGACATAAACTGATATTTAATATAATAATATATAAAATGAGTCTTTTTGTAGCAGCATAGGGGAATATTCTGAAAAGATATAATGAAAACCGTAGATGATTAATTTGCAATATTTTTAATGATTAAACACAATGTTAAAAAACTGAAGTGCAAGCAAAAAATATATTGTTATACGACATCTGTGCATAAAAATTAAATGCAAAACTCTTATGTAGTGAATTATATAAAACAGATCACAAAATTAGCTCATGGAAACTTTAATCTTTTCGAACAATAGAAAGAACATGAAAGATTCTTTTAGGAACTTCTTGAATTTTTTCTTAATATTGACAAAAATGTTAAATATATGTTTTTTGTTAAAGAAAAATTTTTTCTTTTTACCATTTTGTAAGAGCTTTTGCTTAGATATGATAAAAACGTTAAGCGTTTTGCGTCATACCTAGAAAAGTAATGTCAGTTTAAGTATGAAGTTCAATAATCTTCCCAGACAGCTAGTTTTTCACAGATTAAACGAAGATATCAATAAGACTTAGAGATCTTTGCTTCCCAAAATCAAAAGAGTCACAATTTCCAAAGCTTGATAAAATCCAAATTGTGTTATCGTTCAAATGCCTCAAAAAATTAAACAGGCTTTTGTCTGGAGAGCACACTGAAATATATATCTTATATACTTTCAATTTTGATCATGTTATTCATAAGCAATATCATGCATTAAAAATGCATCATTTGACGTTACGACATATTAAAAAGGTAACAGTAGTGACATCAGACCAATAATTATAATATGTGGTTTCAGTACTTATTTATTTATCTTTGTTATATCAAACTTTTGTCTCGAATGCAAGTGACAAGTGTCATTTCATGATATCCAAATCTATAAACCTAAAAGGTTAAATCCAGCCCATCTTATCAACCCACCTCATCTGTAGTTGAACTTTTTCTAATAAATATGGAGTTATTTCGAGCAATGTTTTTTTTTCTCTGTCCCAAAATAAACATGAAGTAAAACTGAATGGAACAGCTTCACATGACATTTTGAAATCTCGATTTTAAGCGTTCCATTTTATTCGGTCTACACAGTGTATTCAAGACAACGGAATATATGTACAGAAATTATACCAAAGAAATCTATTTCAGATACATTCTAAAAGCTTCAAAATCTGTTTCTAAAAAATAAAAAGAAAAAAACATTGCTGGTTTTTTTTTAAAGAACTCATAACAAAATGTATTAATCAATTGTTACAGTAACAAGTAGACGATCTTATCCTGTTCAATATCTAACATTAACTTTTACTAAAAATGAATTTTTCTGCTTTGAAATTATATTCTCTCTCTCATTAACAGTAAATTCGTTATACTTATATATGTACTTACTTTCAAGTATACCAATAAAAAACCAAACAATGGATTACTGTAAATCACGTAGTCACGATATTTTCAAAAAATTTCACAATACATAAATTGAACAATTGAAGATTCTTTGCAATTAATCTTTTGAAATTTTTTCACTTTTGAAGTATGTTTCTGTCATAAAAGTTTTGATGATAGGTAACATCTTAGTTACAAATGAAGTAATTTTTTGGCCGTTCTTAAATTCATATAAGGAACTACAAGGAACGGATATCGATGGCTTAATGTATCAAAAAAGGAAACTTCGCAGAAAACTTGAATAAAAAAATGTATGAAAAGTCCACTATCATTAGTTGGCAAAAATTATATTTTAAGAATTTTTTGAAATTTTTGTATTCTTTGAAAATTTTACATTGTAATGAAGAACGAAAAGACATATACTGTTGTTCTATAAAAAAGTAAAATAATATGTACAAAGAAGACAAGAAATGATACCAAGAGAAACTGCTTTTTAAAAGCAAGGTAAACTGTCTTCATTTTAAAATCACTGCTTAAAAAAACCACAATCTAACATAATTAATAACATTGGTAATATATTATATATATATATATATATATATATATATATATATATATATATATAT
>JAPDSC010164002.1:192056-213390 GCA_026290005.1 Latrodectus geometricus
ATATATATATATATATATATATATATATATATATATATATATATATACACACACATTAACATAAATTTATTTTAAGAATTCACACTTAATTAATTATTTAATATTATATACATTATTTAAAAAGGCTCATAGTTATTTTTTAAAAAGTTTTAAAATTTACCTAATACATTAATACATTTATGAGTCTAAGCTAAAAAGAAACTTGTTTTATTACTTAAGTATTTTAGGTTAGGCTGATAAAAATAATTTTTATACGAAACGTTATTGTATGGATTATATAATTGGAGTTTTGTTTATATAGCACCCACACTTGTAATTTATTTAAATCTCTTAATATTTTGCCTTTTTCTCGTATCTGCGGATAAATTTTATTACGGTTTTTCAGATTCTTCCGGTAAAATGACACACTGACTAATCTTTCTTATCTTTCTATTTGGTAGATATATTTTATTATCCCTTTATAAGGAAACTTTATCTCAAATTTTATCAACTATAGTTTTCTTCAGTATATTATCTAAAATTTACCGTGACGGAAGAAAGATAAGTGTAATTTTACTGGAAAAATATAGGTCTTTTTTATTTTTTGGAAAAAATGTGCAATCTATGTTTCAAACTTATATATTATTTGAGATTTCACTGAATTGTTCATAAGCCTCACAATAAAAATTCTCATGTTTTTAATATAAGTCTAAAAGGAAAAAAAATATATTTTAAATAAAATGAAAACATTAATTGAAATTGCGTTAGGTAAAATTTTTCTATTACTTGATGACCGGTATTTATGGTAGAATACTAATTATACTGTCAAATTTTATTATTATTACAAATTATTTTTTTTAAAAATGCTTCATTTTTTAAAATAAAAATTTAAAATTTTCACATTACGAGCATAATTATTGCCTGATTGGAATAATGATTTTCAGTAAAATAGAAAAAAGAAACATAATATTTTAAACAAATGAAATATATATTTAAATATTTTAATTAATATTTTTATTTAATTAATTTATAAGATGTTGCATAAGTGTTCAAGATGTTGCTAAATAAAATACACAAAAATAATATTTTGATTTGTTTCAGAATCATAATTTTAATTTTGAATGCAATGATAGTTTATTCCTATTGTAGTATTTGTTTCTCATTCAAATAATTACAAAATACCTTAGTAAATGAATGTCGGAATAATACCGCTTCTCAAATTGTTTTCAATAATAAAAAGGTTGTAAATAAACTGTTCTAAGGGTAATATAAGGGAGATTACCTGCCCTGCTAATTGTATAATGAAAAATTTTCTGATTATACTTTATCATGGGATAGCAACATGAAACAAATGATTTAATATTATACATTTTTAAATTAATTTTAGATAATATTTTTTTTACTTCAATGTTTACTTTTTATGAACTGGGACTGTACGAATAATGGAAAACTAACACAAACTGAATTTATTTTTCACTTAACTATGGTGTAGGCAGTTAAAACCACTTGAAATATTCTTGAAATGGATACATACAAATTCTGTATGGTGGTAGTAGGATGTTGTATCATTCTTCATACAGAAACTACTCTAATCTCCTGAGAGATACAGGAGGAGGATAATAGGATCTCACTTTTCCTTCCAAAATAGATTACAAAGGCTCTCTGGTGCTTAACTAGGGATGATTGAGAAGGCCATCGAAGGTTCATGTTTCCAAAACTATAATTGAAAAGTTTAACTTTTGTGAAGCAGGGAATTATCATCTTTATACATACAATCACCAGGCGTAAACAATGTCAGAGTTGAAGAAGATAGTTCATTGCATAACATAACAGAATGACATATTCTGAGTTAATGATCTGTCAGTGTAAGGTAGGATCTACTGCAACCATGAGATGAGGACCCACACAATTATGTTTCCTTCTTGGAAGGAGATTGTCTGGATTGCGGTTTCTACAGGAGTTTGTCAAATGTCTCCACCAATCCAATGGTGGAGAAATAAATTTATTCATTAGAAAACAAGGAATGTTTTCATTGATATGCTCTCTAGGTTTTATATTCTTTGCACCACTGTACTCACCGTTCCTGATTTATATTGTCAACAAGGAGTTTTGGAATCACAGCTCTCCTTCAATTATTTTGTTTATGCAATTTACTTCGAACTGTATGAATTGATAATAGGTCCTGTAAATGTTATTTCAGCCCAGAATTCCTTTTTTCCGCTGTGGTCTTTTTTCTAGTGGTTACAATCTTCTTTAATGTCTGCCTGTTTCTTGCATGTATTTGGTTTTCCTTCCACTGTTCTGTCTCGCAGATGTTGTTTTGCCACCATCATTGTATACTGTAATGAACTTTGACACGGTGTCTATTGATAGCCCAAATAGTTGTGACACTGTGGTAACGATGCACTGAATAGATGGGCTCCCAACGTTTTTCCTCTTTGAAACTTTGATAGATTTTTTATTTTAGCTTCACCAGAAATGAAATTAAACAAACATTGATGTACTCACACATACCCTTATGAATATAAGCAGTGTTATAGTACAAAAATGGTAGTTACGTATTTAATTTAGCCTTATATTACGAGATGTAGAAATCAGTGTTTTCAGAGAAGATTTTCCATTATTTCGGATAGCATCTGTATTCTCCACTATTAGGATAGAACTTCTAAAACTTTGTTTTTATTAAATTTAAAAAAAGAATTTTTGAATGTTTTTTATATATATATATTGCATTATAAACTTTGGCCCCAATCCAGTTTGTTATTTTTAATATAAAAAAACTAATTAATAACTCGTATTGTTGTATAATTTTGATTTTATTTCACAGTATTTGTCTTTTTCAAAATATAATGCCGTAATTTGGAATTTTTTTTGGACAGCAAATTTTTATTAAAATATGACTTTTTTCTGTTCTTTTTCAATCAAAGGAATAAGTCAATAAAAAAGTTTTTAAAAAATATATGATAAGAATCAATTACTTGCAGATCCGCAGTCCATTTTACATCTATCAAATGTTCATCGTTGTGGTTTGGATGATTCAAGTGTATTATCAATTTGCTCTGTGCATTGTTCTCCTATCCTTCATCTCCATCACTGCTACAGTATGGGAAACTCGAAAGGTAAAATTATTCATTTCATATGTGGTTATGAATTTATGGTATAAATATCATCTTTTTTTCTTATGGTTGTTTTTCTCTTATTATAGCAAAGTAGAGCCTTAAAAGAGGCAGTCAAAACGGATGCAGTCGTTTCTGTTTTAAGAGATGGAAAAGGTAATTATAAGATTCAAAAAAATAAAAAAGGATGTCATTATATTTCATATTTTATAGATTAAGTTTTAATAATATAAAAATTCTTGAGTGACTAGATAATAGTTTAAAAAGCTATTAATTAATCCTTTTACTAGTTGATGTCCTATTCTTCATTATAGTTCTAGCATTCACATAGCATTATAGTTCTAATAATCTGACTTTTACTCGTTACTAATACTTCTATGTATAATATTTTAACTTATATTCTTTTAATAATCTTATTAGAAATTCTCGTTGATACCTTTAAATTGAATTTTGTATAAATCGTCATTACTCTACAATTAAATGTAGAGTATGATTCATTATATAAATTAGCCTTAAATAATTCTAACCCTTCTGTAACTGAATTAATATAATTTATTTTTATGTTAATAATCAATAAAATTTATGTTATTTATATAAAAAAATGTTAGTAAGTAATAATTCTAATTTACAAATTATATTATAGCGGTTCAAAAATCTTCTGATGAATTGGTACCCGGTGACGTCATTCTTTTACCAGAGACACAATTTGTTATGGTTTGTGATGCAGTCCTTTTATCTGGTAATTGTGTAGTCAATGAAAGTATGCTAACTGGTAAGTGATTCACAGAATGTCACAATTTTATGAATTCATGCCTCATTTTACATTCTTTTAATTTACAGTAATAATACAATAAAAATTTTATTGCAACTTCAGCATTTAAACATAAATTTCCAGTATTCATTACAGTTTGAAATTTTCACTATTTACAAATAATATTCCCACGTTAGCTTTTGTTTTCGCTTAGAAACAATTTTATTTCCTGAAATAAAATTGCTTAATTGCTCAAAGGATATTGCAAAATTCTTAATACGCATTTGTTATTTCACATTATGAAAGATTTTTGTCTGCGACAGTGCATTGATGTCTACACATCACAAAGAGGAAAAACTTAAAAAATTTCCTCATGTTCCATGATTCATCTTCTATGACAAACTCCTTTACAATTAACATTAACTCCTTTTTTTAAAGCTATTAACAATTAACTCTTTTTTAAAACTATTAACAATTAACTCCTTTTTAATGTTTAAGTACATTTGAAAAATGTTAGCAGAAAAAGATAAATATAAAATAAGCTATGTATTTCGGGCAACCAGAATTGTTTGACTATTTGTATCTATTCGATAATTCTTTCCTTTTTCACTCATACTTCATTGTGCATAAAGTAAATTACAGATACCTCGTACAAGTCAACTAGTAATTATTAATTTATTCATTTCGATATAATTCATTTATAAAATTTTTAATTCTTTGTAACAAAAACTGAGATATAAAGTGATAGATTACTATGATTATTATATACTGGTCCCTTAAATAAAATGCCTTTATGTTTTAAAATCTGATGAGCCCATAATATTTTTTAAAATAACAGATGGGAGTGGAATTTTCAATACAACAACCTGACTTACATCCTATTTTTATAATTAAAATTGATTATTATTTTTAGGTGAGAGCACACCTATCACCAAAGTACCTGTGCCGAATGACATTAGCACTCACTATGACCCCTTCAACAATAAAAGAAACACTCTTTTCTGTGGTACTGAAGTGTTACACAGTAGAAATGCTGATGGTTCAGGAGTAAAAGCTGTTGTTTACCGTACAGGTAAATTTTTGATTTGTTGCTTTTTTCTCACGTGTAAAAATACTTTATAAAATACGTGATCTATTATTTGAAGCTTAACTAAGATGTAATATGTCCTTTATAATAAGGTTGACATTATTTCTATCGAAAAAATTGTAAAAGTTATGTTATGTTATAATTCAATAATGTAATCTCTATGTTAAAAGTTTTTTTACTGAAAATTTATAAACTCACTGAAAAGTAGTAAGTTTGCGTATTACAGAAGGGATTCTTATAAAGATAAAATATTTTTAAATCTACTTTATCAATACAACATTATAATATTGACAGTAATATTGTGTTGGATATTCTGTATAGATCAAAAATAAAAACAAAGCAAAAGTGATATTTTTATTATATATAAGTCTAACATATAGTATTGATGTGTGCATATGTCGTTTAAAGTCCTTTTGTTGTGGTGCGGATGTAGAGAGGAAGATTCCAGCTCAGATGTGATCTCGTCACCTGATCGTTGTACAGAATTAGGAGGCACTCGATGATGGGGGGAGGTATTCCAAACTCGTTAACCTTAAGATACAGTCTGGGGCTCGTATGCTCTGCTGCGTATGTATGTATAAGTAAGAGGACGTATAATAATGATGCTCTTTCAGCTAAAGAAAACATTCCTTACCTAGCGATTAACAAATTTATATGGATCTAATTTGTTTCACAGTAATATGTATTTGATGAAATATAAAATTTACTTAGTTTTATCACTATAATCGTATACAGACTTAGAGGAAAATATAAATATAGGAAAAGAAGAAATTATAATTTTTTAAATTCGGATTCAATACAATGTTTTAGTTTTAACTCTGCTTGAATTTTCCAGGAGTTTTTCTTTAAGTGAAACTTAAAAAAAAATTTATTTAATATTATTTTCTTGTTGAAATTTTGTCTCTCAAATTAAATGGATGTATGAAAAACATTAAAACGTAGCATAAAAATTAAACGTTATTATCAGGTCAATTTTGAATTGAACATGAAGATATCGTCAAATTAATTTAATTTAATAAAAATGTTACTAATAGTAAATGCTTTATTTTTAATGCAAATATTATTTTATATCGTGTGAGAGAGATTTGTAATGCAAATATCTTTAAAGTTTTTATCAATTAATAGTATTAATATTTTCGTTAGAAATTAGAACATTAATTTAAGAAATAAATTTAAATTTCTCTCTCTTAAGTTTCAGAAAAAAAATTAAGTTATATTCTTAATACAAGTTCATTGAGTACTAATTAATCTGTTTTTTTGAAAATTGGACTCAAAACATTATTTTCGGACTTGAAATATATAGAGTAATGATAAATTTTCAAATTAAATTTATCAAAAAAAAAAAAAAAATCCAAGGTGCTAATTAATTTGTTTTAAAATTCAAATTTGAAACCAAAAAATTTTTTGTATTTAATTTTTTGTGTATTTAATTTCAAGAAAAATTTCAAAAATATACCTAATTAATAAAAATAAAGTAACTATTCTACATATATCTTCGGATTACATGTTTAATGTACGGTGTTTCATAATAATTAAGATTAAATCTTATCTTTAGCAGAAATGAATTTTAAATTAAAGAAAATCTGAAAAACAATGATATATCCTTTGCTAGTTCTTTATTAAATCTTTTCTGAAACATTCAGAAATATTAGAATTTAATAATATTTATCAGTTGCCAATGTAAATAATTAGACATTTGGCTTCAGTTTCATCTATAATTATCTGGATTTTATCTTTCTAATTTTTCTTCAAATTTATTTATAATTATTTCCAACACATATTCAGTTTTATATAATTATAATCTTATATATATTATATAATCATTTCCTTTTATTGTATAATAAATATAACCACATGTTTAATTTATATTTTTATGAATATTCCATTTTTACTTAGGTTTTTCAACTGCCAAAGGCGAGCTCGTTCGTGCAATTCTGTTTCCCAAGCCAGTAAATTTCACACTATATTCGGAATTATTTAAATGCATGATAATATTTTTTGTCTTAGGTAAGTAATATTGCTCCTTTTTTTAAAAAAATTAATGGTCTATATATCTATATTTAACTATTGATAGTAAATTACATATTCTTTTTTTTTGTTGCGCAGGAATTCCACCAATCATATATACTTCAATTATTTGGGTTCGTCTTGGTGTAAGTAAATAAAAACCTTTTAAAAATTTGAAAATTGTACTTTTATTTGCTTTTTATTCAATGTAAATAAATTAAAGCTTACATTATGAATATTGAATCAAATAAAATATTTTTTACACTTGCATTTGTAAGAATATTTTCCTAGCTATATCACTATAAATTAAAACAACTCCTAAATTTATATTTTTGGAAAAATGAAATTATGACAGAGTTTTTATTTGTTTTAAGATAATTAAATTATAAGATGTATACATATTTTTGTACATTATATTATAAACTCTTTATATAATTTATATTTGCAGGCTTACACTAAGGACACAATCATCATCGTAGTGGATGTACTTACATTCCTAGTTCCTCCTGTTTTGCCTGCAGTACTTACTAGTATTAATGCGCATGCTCAAAGAAGATTAAGGAAGCATGGAATATTTTGCCTCAATTCTCGTTATATTAATTTCTGTGGTGCTTTAGATGTTGTGTGTTTTGATAAGGTGGGTATCTATGCACATATTTTTTTTTAAAAAAGTATTTATTGTTTTTAGAAATAATCTATGCAATGTATTAAGAACTTGAGCGTGATGCAAATATCGATAAATTTCTTGAAAATAATCTAAAATAATTTATCATATTTGATGTAAATATTTCATCATATTGCCTTGTCTAGAGTATGTGCAATCGGTTTTGTTGATATTTATATTTACACGTACAATTAAGTTAAACATATTTTTCATTGAATTTCTTTTTGCATATATATACATACATAATTTTAAAATATGAATGTGCATTAAGAATTTTCATCTAATGTAAGATTGGTACTCTAAAAATTTTGTTTTTTCCAGAAAAGGAATCGTAAAAGAACGAACTCTATCGTACCATCTAGTCATGGAATTTAATTTTATAAGGATTATAGCTTATACTGGTTTTTAAATACCCTATTGTGTAGTTTAGTTAGTGGATAATAGGAAAATTTTCAGTTTATGCATCTTATATAGTGGTCTAAATAATTAGGTCCATGTTTGTTTCAATTTATGAGAGTGTTCTAATAAATTTTTTAAATGAGTGCGTTAGGAAATATAAATAAGTACTAAATGATCTTACAGAATTTTTTATTTAAACTTCCTACTTGGTATTAGGAAATTAAATATAATAACTTAAGAAAACATGCAGCATTATGAATCATTGAAATAGATTAATCTTTTGAATCAACTACATTCCTAAGAATCTGGAATTATATGAATTCTAAATTACTCATGAATTCACAACTTTTGAATGTCATATTTTCTAATTCATATTTATATATTCAATATTGCGAAGATTATACAACAGTTTGTTTATCAACAAGGGAAATAATTTTAAATTCCTCGTATTGTACCACCTAGCATTTGGTGAATTTCTATGTGCGTTACATGCACATTACTTAAGAGTCTTAATACGCGCGCTTTAATTATCCCGTCATACTTATTTATTAAAAAAATGTGTTTAAGCTACATAGAATTTTCTCAACTCTTAATCACCGAAAGCATTTCATTAGTATACCAAATTAGACTGTCACAACTGCAGTCTTAATCCAATTTAATTGAAAAATTTTCAATACAGTTCTCAAATCAGATAAATATCGATTTAATCGTACAATGAATATCATATTTTGCATGTTTTTAGTACAAATTTTCTCAATCCAACCTTACCCTATTCTCCTTACAGATATAGAATCAAAACTAATACAAGAAATAATGATAAAACGTAGTTCCGATGAGTCCTAATATTGATTCTTTTAAGGTTAGAATTGTGCTAATGCATTTACCTTTGTGTTTGACAAAAAATATTTGAAAACTTTCAGATATGCTGTCATCCCGTATATTGCTTATGTAGACGGTGTCAATCATCTACATATGCAATAAAAAAATTGAAAGAATCAGTTGACAGCTAGTTATCTGTATTATCTGATATTGATATAATGTGCAATTGAAAGCAATCAGTTAATAGCTAATTATCAGAAAATTCAAATAAGTAGCATCTGTATATAAATTTGATGTCAGTTTTATTATACCTTCCTGGTATGATAATTCTAATGAGGAGCAGTAAAGTTGTAGTAATATTCGTAGAAACATATTAAATCTAATTTTCACTGTAAAGAATGATCTCCTTAGATTATTATGTAAAACTTAATAATAAATAATTCCCAATGATGTTCTTTTCCTCAGACAGGAACTTTGACGGAAGACAGTTTGGATATATCTGGTGTAGTTCCCATTGATGACGGCCGGTAAGCCTCAACCTCTATAAGCTAATCATTTGAATATTAAAATTCGATATCTACTAGATTTCAGCTTATGCATTGGAAGTAAGTATGAAAGTTGAACTGTATATTTTAATTAGGTTCGAGAGAGCGGTCAAACATCTGAATCACCTTCCCAATAGTCCCTTGATGAAAGCTATGGCCACTTGCCATTCGCTCACTAAAGTGGATGGAAAACTCTTAGGTCATACGTTAGATGTCAAAATATTTGAAGCTATAGGATGGGTAAGAAATAAATTTTTACCCTATGCGTTTAGGATATACAATATTTTAAAATTATAATGTTATTCATAAACAAAAACATAAGTTATACATGTTTAATTAAAATGAAGAGTCAATAAAAAAGTAGTAAAGAATTTAGATTTTCCAGATTCCCCTATCTGCTATTATCGCAAAATTAACACTTTCTTCATAATTCTTATAATTTTTCATTAAATCTAATAGAAATATGAAAACAATTATAATAACATATTTTTGAAGTTGAATTTCATTTACAAATTAATTTGTTAAATAACAAATGTAGCGTGTACTTCATTTACACAATTATAATAACATTACACAATTATAGTAACATATTTTTGAAGTTGAATTTCATTTACAAATTATAAGCGATTTCAAAAATTAAAAAATAACGTTCTCATAGTTTAAAAATTAATTTTTAAGTTATATTTTGAATAGTGAAACTATTATTTAAAAATATTTTTACAGGATTTAGAAGAGCCAAACTTTGGTGATCAAGTACCTTTTGAAAAGCTTCCTCCAAGAATTGTATACCCTAAGCCAAATGAATCGTCTCCATATCAGGTAAAATGTTGCATATACATTTGACATGCATTGATGATGCAAAGAAATTTTGAATAAATGCCTACAGATACAATGATTTCATCATTATTAGAGTTCATAATATTAAAAATTCTAAGTATCAACTATCAAGTTTAATGAAATTAAATTTGATTAAGATAAGGGTTATGAATATTATAGCTATTTGGTAACAGATTTTCAAGCATTGCAAACCAAAACATTCAAGTACATAAAATATTTTTCTATTCTCAATTTAATATTCTTTTTTGATATACCAGAATCATGGACTTGCTCACTTGCTCACTACCAAGCAAACTAAATGCTTAATTTTGATCACTTAGAGAAAATATTACAAATTTATGTTGGAATTATAAATCCACAAAATTGTTTCCAATAGAGATTTTTGCTGAAGAAATTAGAAAAATATATTTTATTAAATATTAAGCATTTTGTTTATGTAAGTTAATTTTTATAAAATCATAAGAGCAGACTAAATTTAATTGTATTCGTTAGTAACTGCTTGAAAATATAAATTTTATTTATGTTAGTCTTTAATATGCTGTTTAGCTGCTACAGACAGTTATACTCTTCTCTCATGTCTAGCCAGCCTCTGCAATTGCGGTTGTGAGGCAGTTTCCTTTCGAATCCTTGCTGCGAAGGATGAGCGTTGTTGCCAAAACTCAAGGGAGCAGGCACTTCGAGGTTTACATGAAGGGAGCTCCTGAGTTAGTGTGTTCACTTAGCAAACCAGAAACAGGTAAGACACTTTTTATTATTGGTCCTGTAATAATGTTTGAAAAACAAAGAGTTACTTAATTTGTTCTGTAAAAGAAATAATGAATCACATGAAACATAAACTGTAGTAGAATTTTTAAATGAAATGATATTATGTTATTGTATAAAATATTCTTGTATGTGATTTACTATCTTTAGAAATATGACGCGACATAAATGTTTTAATATCGATTTCTTAACTTTTGTTTTTCAGTTCCGGAAAATTTCAAAGAAGTTTTGGAGTTTTATACAAGACAAGGTTTTAGGGTCATAGGAGTTGGAAATAAAATATTAGAAGATGATTTATCGTGGGATGATGTTCTTAAGAAACCCAGGTATTTATCTATAAATAATATAACTTTTATTTTATAAGGATATTAAATGACATTGGAAACAACGAAGCTAATTCAATGATAGCATATTATTACTAACTTTTCAGTTTACATAAAATAGATTTCTTAGTATGAAATAAATTTTTTGTATTTTAATTTTTTGCAATATTGTATTATTATACAAATTTATATTTAAAACTAATTAATTGTAACCATGAAATATAAATGTACTATACAACTATAAAAGCATGTATAAAAATTAATGAAACTGTCTTTTTTTCTTATAATTTTCTTCAACTATGGAGTATTATTTATAAATCTTTCCATTATTTAATAGATTAAAAATATTAACATTAATTACTAATTTTTACATTTCATCTGGTTATCAAAACCGGCAAAATTTAGAAGAAACTGCATTAATCATTCAAAGTCTCTCTCATTAATCATAAAATAAAAAACTCAACATTCCTGTATTGCCTTATTGATAAAATGAAGAAATTGATAAATGCTTTACTTTTTGAATGGGAAGGTGTTTTTCTTAGCAGAATCAATAAATTAATTAGCAGCGTTAATAAATTAATATCTTAGCAGCATTAATAAAAACATTAAAAAATTTATTTCAACAAAATTTTCTGTGTTTGTTGTTCCTTACAAATTTCAATATGAAAATTTTTTTACATTTTGAAAATTATATGAAAAAGGAGATGGAATGTGAAAATTATTATTTAACAAAATGTAAATTTTATGTGGTTTTTCATGCGAAAGAATTTCTTTATGTAGTATAGATGAATAAATAATAAATATCTATGCAAATCAAATTTTATTTGAAAATGCTAGGTAAGTTGTGAAATAATTGTCTTCGGTCAAGAATATTTGCAGGATGTTTAAATTCCCTTTATATTAAATAACGAAAAAGAAATAGCAGTTTGTAATTTTTTCTGAAATGATGCATTAGAAGAGCAAAAGCATGCATTAAATAGATTCATTAATAATATATCATCACATACTGAATTTTTATTGCACGTTACAAAACATTTAGTAGCCCAAATGGTTTCTGGTTCACAGGTTATTTTATGGAGAAAGCCGTCTCTTCAGATAACATCAAACTTTTTATTAATGATTTAAATCTTCTCAGGAATTCTTGAGTGACATATTGAGTAGCCTCAATTTATGAAAATACTAATTTAAAATTAATAAAATAATTTAAAAGTTCTTTTACCTCCTGAATGAGAAAGAATGGCCGAAGAATCGACAATAAAGCAAGTCAAATATTTCAAAAGTCTTTTTGCATTGCTGAAATTTAAGTCTTAGTTATATAATAATACTAGTGCAACCATTAGTTAAAACTGTAATGATAAAAAAAAATGAAAAAAGACTTTAATATCTTGAAAAAAATACAGACAAAATGTAATTGTATTGACAGTAGCATGTTTTCTTTATTTGCTTTTGATAAAATGAAATTCTTGGCCTGAATAGTGAATAAATTGAATTATTCAAAATATAAATAAACAAATAAAATATGTAGATAAATAAATCAAATATTATTTTAGTTGTTAAAGCTTATCAGTTTGAAGGTACACTGTGAAAGATTCTTTTGAAATATTATAATAAAGCTATTTGATTGTTATTTACTTAAATGAGTAAATAAATTATTCTGGTCGAGGAAAATACATGATATTAATGGAATGTTTATCTAAAAAATGTTTTGCGATCAATCCTGAATATGAATTTCAAATAGATTTTCAAAACATTTTATAATGATAAATATTAAAATGCAAGATACATACAGATTTTTTTAATGTTTAGATTCCTATAGTGTATGTTGTAAAATTGAGTAAATTCAAGTAATTTATTTAAATAATATGTATTCAAATTCCAAGAAGTAAAACGAGTTTACTAAAATAATTCATGATTTAATTTAAAAAAAGCATTAAGCAATATATTTTTTGATGAAATGAATTTTAAAATCAATTTAAATTTACATATGTTCGTTTTTTTAATATATTTCTTTTGTTTATTAAATCGCAAAACAAATTTAATTATATCTTTTCTTAAATTTGAGAAATAGATGGCAGCACTAAATTACTTCAATTCAATTTTTTTTGCGTGTAAAAGATATTATATAAAAAGAGAGGAAACTGACTTGAGACTTAAAATAAATATAAGAAAAAATTATTTAAATTATTTTTGATTTTCGGTAAAATTATTTGTAACTTACATAAATTTAGTGACATTCATTTAAAATAGCTGAGTTTTCTAGTTCGATTTAACAAAACTAAAAATTTGCTTAAATCAAAACAGAAAGAAAAGAAAAAAGAACGCGTAATAATGAATGAGACAAAATAAATAAATTTCTTACCGATTTCAGCCATAAAATTTCGAAATATTTATAAGTTAAACATTTATGGAGTGTAATTATGGTTAGTTTATTTGAATATTAACAGAAAATCGTATTTCAACTAAAATTAGTATTAATAAAACACACATATAAAGAAATATTAACCTCTACGAATATTGAACATCTATAAATAGTCCCGAAATGGTTGATTTTATTTGAATTGAGTAATATCAAATAGGAAATTTTTTTATCTATTAGTATTTGTATAATCTCAAGCTACATGAATCTCAATAGGGATTATGAAATTGGTCAACCAAATACTATAGCAAAGAATAATTATGGATTTCAAGTTTTTACATCTTGAAGACTGACATCTGAAAGAAAATGTTATCAAGATATTAGTTCTTTTACAATTCCATACTTTGCGATCGAAGGATAATGCTTTATCGCTTTGCATAAGAAAACAGTTCTATAAATGGTATAATCATTATAATTTTCCAGAATGAGTTTTATTCACAGAAAAAGTAGAATATGTGAGAAACAGGAAAATAATTTCTCGTTGGTTCTCGGCAAATACTCTCTATGGATCTTTTCAATATTTTTGAATTCAATAATCAATTACACATTTAGAAACATTAAAAACATTCGGATAATTTTAAAACATATCACTGATATTAAATTAGTCAGATTTATATATGCTTGTTATTTATAGTTAAATGAAGTGATACTTTAACATCACATAATAAATACACATTGATGTTCTTATGAATGGTATTTTAAGCATCTATTATTCAGTGAATATTTTAACTTCTGATGTAATATTTATGGTTGAAATTTGTTTATTTCTTTTTGCATTTTACAATATATTATTTTTTTTAATTTAGTTTCTTAAGACTTTGATAGTAGTTAATTGATTTAGAGCTAGTGTTACAAGTTTACATACTTGTTCGTAGTAACATATAAGTATTATAGTTATTTTTTAAAATTATTATTCCATCTTTTAATAGAGCAATTATTCTTATTGAAAGGAAATGTAATGACTTATTTGATATTTTGCTTTGTTTCAGAGAAGAGTTAGAATGTGAGCTACAATTTCAAGGCTTAGTTGTATTGCAAAATAGGTTGAAGCCCGAAACTGTTCCTACTTTAAATATTTTAAAGTCAGCTGATATAAGAACGATAATGGTTACAGGTACAGTCAATTAATATTTCTTCATAAAACTGCTGTTTATTAAAAATGTATCAATGGAAAATTTTCTTTTTCCTGTTTTCTATAATGTCAGATTTAATATTTAATATCAGAGAAAATAAAGTCAAAAAATTATTTGCTGTATAGTTACTTTACAATTAAACATGTAAAATAATTTTAAAAATTAATTGAGTCCAAATCTTGAAAAAAAAATCTGGTTATAGTTGCTGTCTGGTAAATTAAAATAAGCCATTAAAAAACTGCTATTAAATAATTCAAACTCAGAATTTGTAATAGATTTTCAAAAATAGAAAAACGTATTAAAAACACCGTTGAAATAATGGTTTTAAATGTCTTCAAACGGTCACAGTTAATAAATGATGTACCTTTCTTTAAATTGCGAGAAGATTTAAGCAATTAAGTTCACAAAATCTTATGTTCTCCGTATTTAACACTATAACCAGCTAAAACAAAAATATATGCATACAGACCAATTCGTTGAAAAATGCACTTAGATGTTAGTTCTTGTGTTTGTGTGTGTTTGTATATATATGTTTCTATATTTATGATCTTAGATTTAAATCTTCTAGTTTATAGTTCATTAATTGTAAGGAATATGATAATGTTATGGCACAGAGATGTTATGGGTTAGAATATTCTAAAATTTCTTTTGTGTTTTCAAAACAATTAAAATCTATGATAAAGACAAAAATAGCAGATGTAAACAGCAATAGTAGTTTTTAATACTTAAAATTTAAAATTTTAGGAACCATTATTAAGATATAATAATGGTTCCTAAAATTTTAAATTTCAGACTCATTTCCCCATTATTGCAAAAACACACAAATCACTTATGTTGTTGTTGTTACTTATGACACTTGGCGAAGCAAAGCCCAACCCGTGAGGGATTGGGCGAATGAAGTCAGAAAGAGCATCTTCCGTTTAGGAACAGAGCACCCCCATACGAGGGTGGATGTACGATTTTGTCTCATAGATAGCAGCACCATCATGGTCTTTCAGTTTAGATATAAGAAGCCAGAGAACACCTAAGGGCTGGTTCCTAACACTCTCAGAGGTATTAATTTGAAATGGGAACATGGAGGACATTGCGAACACGACTTATTTTACGTGCCCCAGTCGCCATTAGTGAACACGATGGATCTTCGGATAATCCATGACCCGAATTCACTACTTTCCGGTAACGAAAACGACGCCTTAACCAACCAGACCACCGCGACCTAAAAAATGATATTATTTTTTCAATGCCATGTGTAGTTAGTTAGTGTATGTTATTTATTTATTCGGTGCCATGTGAAGTTTTTTAACTTGTCTCAAAATTATATATTAAGCTTAAAGACAAATCTTGAAATATCTTTACAGGCGATAACCTTCTGACAGCCATCACTGTATCAAGAGATTGTGGAATGATTGAAGAATATGATTCAGTTATTTCTGTTCAAGCGAACATCATTGCTGGGGACGCTTCTAGCGTCGACAGCAGGCCTCGTCTCCAAGTTCACTACAATTATTCAAAATTGCCAGGATTTAGCGAAAAACTCAACATGGTACAAAATGGTATGATTGATGTAAGTAAATTTTACCTCAAATTGAAGACGGTTTTTTTTCTTTCAGATTCCTAATATTGGGTGTTAAAAATTAGGAGAGCAAATAATAAAGCAACTATATATATAATACAACACTTGAAATAATATTGTAACAATGCTAATAAATTTTGATTATACAACATATATAATTTTCATAAATTTGAAATTATTTAAAACTCGAAGAACCAGTTTGTTTCTAGCAAGATAGGTTTTTGTTCATAGAAAATAGTAAATTTTAGATGTAATGTCTAAAATGATTGCTGTATAGCAAATATGGCACAAATTCATTATTTACAGCTTACAAAATTTAGCTTACAACAAAATTTATAGATTATCATTTAAAAATGTTTTTATTTGCATAAATTTTGATGATAAAATAGACTAATTGAGAGCCATGAAGCATACTTATGAAAACTTGTAATGTTTTAGTGTAATATAAATTTAGAAAGCGCTTAGACGAAAGGCAATACATTCTACAGGAAAAGTAAGCTATTTTAGAAAATGTTCCTTTACTGTAATCCTTTTAATTGTTATTAGAAATGGATATTTCTCTGAAGTATAAAATTATTTAAGAATCTTCTAACTTTTTTAAGATTTCGGTTGAATTACCAATTTTTAATTTTAATAGACAAATGCATTAAAAAGCTGCCATTAGTTAGCTCCATAGTTATCATAGCTCCATAGTTATCATAAGCTCCATAGTTATCACCAGCTTAATTGATTAGGGTCACGGGGACTACAAAATACCTTGACATGTCCATCACGAATGGGATAGACATAACTATGGAGATAAGAACACGAAATAGTTAAAATCTCTTGTACGATGTAGATTATTAAATGGGAGTCTTTTTACATATTTATTCTATTTTTTACATTCCATTTATGTAACGCATATTTACAAAAAGTTCCTACAATTCGGAGTTGAATTTCATGCCATACATTACATTAAAATATTAGAAGGAATTATTTTAGATTGCAGTTAATAATGTTTATTAAATCAGCTTAATACAACTCCTAAACTTAATATCTTCAGTAAAGGTAGAAATTACTCTATTGAGTCCATAAAATTAAGATTAATGTAATCTAATAAATCTTTAAATGTAATATATTTAATTATTGATATTTCCGTAACAAATTTAATGCCTTATAATGTTTACTGCATAAAACAATTATTAAGTATTTTGCATTCTGTAAAGATCGTGAGCATTTTAATATTCATCAAATATTCTAAAATAATTTTGAACTTTTCGGATTGGGAATTTACGTATTATATCAACTTGTACAAAATTACAACAGAGTTTATATTAAGTATTACGGGATTCTTATTTTAAGGCTTATTAATCATTTATGAAGCCTAATATTAAGTTTCTAAACTAAAGAATGGTTGTTAATGTTGTCATTTTTTAATTAACATTAAAAACTTCAGTAAGAGTTATCTGGTGAAGAATTTGTTTCAGGTGGGGAATACTTAATTTAATAATTACAAATAAAATATCATAGCTTTTAACATCAAATTATGTACAAATTTCAGAAGGAATTTAATTATTTAAACTAAAAATTAAGCAAATTATTAATTTTATTAATTAAATTTTTCCTGTATTCGTTAGTAAAAGTGTTCATTAATGAAGTTCATAAATTGCAGGATATTTGCGTACCAACTGCTGAAGAAGGTCGGTACCATCTAGCTCTCGAAGGTACAACGTTCAACTTGATTCGACTTCATGATAGCCGATTGCTTGATAAGGTAAAACACGTATAGCTTTCTTCATAATTATTGACCCAAATCATTGTTCAATTATGCGTTCAGTATGAAAAAGTATAAATCAAATTAAAATTATATATATTTAAGTGTGTAATTGCACAAAAAGCTAAAATTTAATTTTTAAGACTTCCTGAGCCGACTAATAGCTGAATGTTAGCGTTTCTGACTCCAGGGCTGTTGGTCCCGGGTTCGGATTCTGGTTTGGGCAGGGACATTTCCTCTCTGTATCTTTGTCCTTTCTTCTTCTGAGATGATACATGAATTGAAATTTTTAATTATAATCAATAAATGTTGTTATATCAAGAATAAAATGATTAATTCTTCAGAAAATAATATTTTTTCATGATAATGACATGCATTTTTATATAAAACATTAACTTCAACCAGTTCAAAACTGACATTTTTTTAAACTTACATGTTAAGAAGTAAGCATATTTTTACAAACATATTTTTACACAATATATGTATATATAATTTATTTGAATTGAAATATACTTATATTTAGAGATCTGCTGAGTTCAATAACACTTTTCTGCCGTTAATATGGTATGAAAACACCAATATTTTTTTGTGATTTTAACAAACACCTTATATATAAATATATATATAAATTTTAAAATATATATTATTATCATAGTATCTGTAAGAAATATAAGTTTCATGATTTTTGTGTTTCTTTTAACAGATTGTCTCGAAAGGAACTATATTTGCTCGAATGTTACCAGAACACAAGCTATATCTAATTGAGACTCTTCAAAATTTAGGGTAAGTTCATGTAAAACGATCTATATTAAAAATTAGCTGTATAATAAAGCTGTTGAAGTATAGTATAAATTAATAGATTCTAAAATATTATTAACATAATAAGATAATTAATATAACAACACAAATGATTTACTTTCAATAGATCTTTATAATAACAATATGAATGATATATAGGCATTGAATTTTAAAGTCAAGAAACATTTTTGAACTAGCTGTATTAAAAAATATCACCATGTTCAAACCCTTGCAATCGTTGAATTAAATACTTCCTTAAGGACAGAATGTAGAAAAGTCATGATATTTTGCTTTTCAAATAAGAGACAGATATAAAATAAAAAGATTTTACTTAAGGTTATATAGCATTAGCATTTATGCTGACTAATAAAAATAAATATAAATTTTTAATCTTTATTTCATTTCTTAAAAATAGTTAAAATAGCATACTAACTATTTGTAAAATATTTAATGTTATTTTTCGTGGATTGGTTGAATGTTTCTTTTTTAAATATACTTGTATTTACAGAGTTAAGGTTATCTATATTTCTTCAAAAGTCTTATTATATATTTGTGATATTTCTGTATGCTTTGAAAAGTGTTCCATATCATCATTAACAATTTGTTTTCATTTTATATTGTCAACTAAGAAAATGCAATTGCCATTTTGTTTTGGATTGTTTCAACAAGAAGGAATTTCTTGACTACTAATCAACACTACAAGTCTAATAGAGTATCAATAGTTTAAAGTCTAAAGTGAAATATCACAGAAATGATTATAATTTTTATAGCTTCGTAAACTGAATACCTTAATTTTAAGTTATGAAAATAAAAAGTATTATGATTAGTATGTGTTGTTATATTTTTACAATTTTGATTTAAAACTACAATTGTCTTATTTACGACAGCAGTAAATGTAAGATTTCGTATTGATAAATTAATTAATCATAAAAAAATATAACTATTTATTAATTATCTTGAGAAATTTCTCTGGATATTATTTGTATTTTTAGAATATTTTTTAAAACAAAGTATTAAGATTTGTATTTTAAAATAATCATTATCTCACAAATTCTATAGAGGTTCATTACCTTTTGGGCATATAAAATCAATGCTTGCAATAAGCAAACATCTATTCTTATTTCAAATTAAAAGATTTAAATATTCTCATTTAGAGTTTTATAAAAAAAATAATTAAGAACTAACATATTTGTTATGTATTGTCGCTTAGATTTCATTTTTAAAAAAACCAGTATTTTTTTTTTTTTTTCCTGTATGAGAAAAAAGCAAAAAAAATTTTTTTAAGTCAGATTTCTGAATTTTTTAATTGAAGATTATTTTGTTCATATATTTTTCAGTAAAAGTAGTTTTGATTTGCTAGTGTACATTTAAATTGTTTACTAAATGTTTAAAAGTAGTTTTATCTGTGTTATATTCAACTGATAATATTATTGGACTGCTTAAAGTGTTGCGTGCCTGTTACAGGCACCAAGTAGGAATGTGTGGAGATGGTGCCAATGATTGTGGCGCATTGAAGACTGCTCACGCTGGAGTGTCCCTATCAGTGGCGGAGGCTTCTGTTGCATCTCCCTTTACATCTACTCAGCAAAATATCCAGTGTATCCCATCGGTCATCAAGTAAGTAAATCAATGAACTATTTTAAAAATTAATGAAACAGTCAAAAGTTTATAAGTAAGAAGCTCAATTATAAATCCTAAAAGCTAGATTCAATTTCAAATATATGTTTGATAGTGAGCATTTAAATGAATAACAGTTTTGCACTTAAAAAGTTTTTAGAATATCCAAAAAATAAAATTATTGAAAATCTTTACATATTTGTTTGAAGAAGGATGGATTTCATGAGCTTATTTATGCAATTAAGATATATATTTATTGATTATGGTATTTTACTTCGGAGAGTAAGTTTAAAAAATTTTTGTGATTAACTGATCATTTTCATTTAAATATCTATACGAATTTGACAAAAGTTAAAGACGTTGAATAAATACGAGAAATATGCTACGCTGGTAAAATGCAACACCTCAAGGAAGCATGCAAATCATGTGAAATTTACATCATGCGTTACACTACTGTGACGATAGGTACATTGTGCGCATGACAGTAATGAACAGCTTAGCCACATCACGAACTATAGGACAACAGATTTAGTCTACTATGGATCCTTCGGTGACCACTTGTACCATTTGACATTATGTAACACTGTGCGGAAGGTCCGGAAATTGTCCATTGCTCTGCTTACACTTGACTCAAAACCACAGGCATTTGCGCTGCAAATGATGCTATAATTGACAGGCAGCATGATGAAAAGACTTTGTCTTCACATGTGAATCAGATTTCTTCTTGCAACATCACAATGGTTGGATTGAAGCCT
>JAPDSC010164013.1:0-37593 GCA_026290005.1 Latrodectus geometricus
GATTTAAGAAATGTTAGCAAATATTAACATGGAGAAAATTTGTTAAAATTTTTCAGTTGTTCTAATTCAATTTTATTTCATATAAATAATGAAGTGATTTTTACACTAAAGTAAATTTGATTTTTATAATATTTTGAATTCAACTTTTCTCTTGGAAAACTTTACAGATATTTCTATTTTTCTAAAACAATGCCATTGTACAATACCATAAAAATAATAAAATGAATATCAATTGAAATAAATCAGTATTAAACTAATATTTATAGCATTAGAAATGTTCTGTAAAAACTCCTATTATTTAACATGAATATTAAGAGCATTTAATAGCAGGTCCAATAAATAAATAGCTGATAAAATGTGTTGTATTAAATTTTGCAAAAATTGAAATATTTTACCTTTTAGAATTATCATAAATAATTTATAAAATTTTCACTTTATTTATTTAATGCTGTTGCTCAATAGTCACCCCACTTCAGGTGTGGTCATTTGTAGTGGTTTCAGAATCCACTTTAAATTGTAGGTCTAATTAATCCTCTTCAGCAAAAATATTACCATTTGGTAACAAACAAGCCAAATAACTAATATTTGATGTGTCAGTTTCCTTTCATTTTGTTACCTTAAATTACCTTAATATATGTTCATTATGAATCTACTTATGTTTCAGCATTCAAAAAAATGTTTCATTATTAATTATCACTAAAATTCAAGATGTGGCATGACAACCCCATAGGGCCTAGGATGCACAGTGAACATATCTGTTTTCTTGACTGAAGCTCTTGGGGTGCTTCTGCACCCCAAGAGCAGGTCAAGAAAATCCTGGTTCCTGTCAAGCAGTCAGCCTAACAGGAAAACTCCCAGTGTTTAGTTTTCTAGTATGCTTGGCTGTCAGTTTACAAGTGAAGGCATTATAGGTTGAATCAACATTTCCCATCCTGAGGATCAAACCTCAGGATTGTACCTTGGGAGTGAAAAGTGCTATCATTATGCCACCATGCTTGAATTATCACTGAAATAAAGCATAATTATTTAAAGCCCTATAAAATATAAAGAATTCAGGTAGAAATTTTGAATAGAAAGAACAAATTAGACACTGCCTTTTAAATAAAATATAAAAACTTTCTTTCAAAGAAATTTTGTCATCTATGCCAAATGGCAAACACTCTGATATTTGGTTAATCAGTTTGAGCTCTATTTTGGACTTGTATGTTTAGTGGTTCTGAATCAACTTTAAAATATGATATGTCATAGTCTTATTAACCCTGAGTTTTTCTATAAAATTGTATAGAAAATTCTTAGAAATTTTTAATTCCAAGTTTTTCGGTTTTCCATAATGAACAAACTCCACATGAACTTGATAAATATTTGTGTTTAATTTTCTATGTGCTGTGTGTGATTTTAATGCAACTTAAAATAGCCATTTCATTTCTTTAATGATTATATTGAATTGTTTGCAAAAATACTGTCACTTGCAATAATTTTAAAATTGTTTTGTTTACAAATTTTATGACCAGCATTTATTTATATAAAATCCACTGACAAAATTTTGCTGATTGCACATTTTAGTTTTTATCTAGTATATAAGCTCTAATTTTATTGCAATATGTAATCTGATTAATGCCATTTGCAGTCTTTCTGAAATTATTTAAAATTATTAAATTAAAAACTAACAGCGATTTTAAAGCAATTCTTATGTATATTTAAATAAGTAGTATTGGAAATTAATATTTCAATCACATTTATGGACAGTTCTTTTTAAATATTGTAAAAAATATATTTTTATAGTATATTTTTTAATATATATCACTTTAATATATCTAGTCATCTGAGTGAAATTAAAACTTTTATTGTAAAAATTTATTATGCAAAATCAGAAATTGTTAGTTACTACAAGAATTGATTTATTGAATTTATATTTTATAAAATTCTATCATTGTTTTGAATCTCATAAAGCTTTGGATTATTGTATGACACTTTTAAAATTTCATTTTTATTGAGTGCATTTTTTCCATGTTTATTTGATGTGCCAAATATTTATTTTTAGCTATAAATGAACTAATGTATTTATTAAAATTTTAAATGTTTGTTGTGTCCATTTCTTATTTCATGCATAAAACAAACACATTTTTAAATATATATAGTAACTTCAAATACTATTTCCATATTGAAATCTTGCCTTCCATACAATTCAAAAATTTCTTTTTCAAAATAAAATACATATTATTTAAGTTACAATGATTCTCCAAGATGATTAAACCCTGACAGCTAATGCACCATATTCTATTAAGAAAATATTAATACAGTTGTGTATGTCAGCTATTTATAGCTAGAAATAATTATGATTTGCTAAACACTTCATGCATATTTAACAGTAATATTTGCTAAGTATATGAGGTAACTTCTTGGCATAACAATTGGCTATTGGTTTATTTTTAGTTATCTGGTTGACTTAAATGAAGTATATAAAATATAGAATCTTTGAAATACCAGATTACACATATTTATCAAAACAAATTTGACTCCATAAGCTAGATAGTGAATTCTTATCCTCAAAGTTTCTTTTATATAGTATTTCCCTAATGCATATGAATGTGATGAAATAATACAACTACTAAATGGATATAGCCACTCAACATGAACTAAAAATAATTGCTAAAAAATTCATTTATGATTCATCAAACATACTTTTCTAATAAAATGACTAATTTTTTTTGGTACCTGTACTAGTTTTTACAAATATCTTATTTTAGAAATTATAGAATGTTTTTAAGAGTGTGTAAACAATGTGCATCAGTATAGAAAAGCCACACTGCTAAAAATTTACCCTGTTATTTCTTTCAGAAATTATTTTCAAACTACTTGACAAATATATCGATATTCCAGGCTTATTTGCTTGTGTAAGAACTCAGTGAATTGTTAAATTTCTAGTTGTGTGTATTTATTAACTGTGTAATATACTTTACAGATGTATTCAATTAAACATAGTGGATAGCTGAATGTTATTGTAAGGTATTCGGACATTTGACTCACCTTTGCCTTCCAGTAGGAGTTTGCATAGATAATGAGCTGTATTTATGTGTTGCAAAGGAGAAATTCTCCAATATCCTCCTAAATAGATGTGCCTGTGGAGATAATACCCATGTTTTGCATGTAAAACATAGATACAATTTTATATAATAATTTAAAATGAATTAGATGACTGAAGTTGTAGCATTACACAATATGACAATGGATACTTTTCTATTAAATTTTCTGTCATATTAGAAGTGGTTTACAATTTTGAAAAAAAACAGTGTTTCTTCCTAAACACCTTATTTATATTAAATTATTATAATCATGCTTGTATCAAATAGTACAACAAAAACAATTTAATTTGATGTGCTTGATAAATTTTCATTTCATTTTTTTCAATTTCATTGAAAGTTTTAAAAAAGAAAAATACACAAAATCGATTATTTTGTTAGCAATAAATAAATGTGTACTGAAGAATTTAAACTTTGGGAATTATTTACAACATTCCAAGGCTAATTGAATAAAAAATAAAATTTCGAGAGCTGTACAAACTATGTAGCAGTGATGTTTTGAACCATAAAAATAATCAATCGTTATGTAAAAAAGGCCCAAATTTAATGATTCAATATCCATTTAAATATTAGCTGCTTTTATTAATGGACAACATAAATTATAGAATGAATAGTTATTTAGTGATTCTATTTTTTTCCACTGAATCCATCCATCTCCTTGAAGAAGTTCCTTAGACACCTTTTTACCCATAAAATGTGGATCCTGAAATAAATTAAAAATATTAAATAATTTTCAAGTTTTATTTCTCTTTTGTAATATATTTCATTAAATAAGCTTTATAATACCAAAAAATTGTTTTTAGAAGTTACTAAACATAAATAACTCTTTTGAACTACTCTTTAATTTAACAAGCACAATACCATATGATTTTTCAAAGTTACAAAAGTTTTCAATTTTACAGTTATATTTCTAACAAAAAACTTTTTTAAAAAAAAATTTCTGATTTATGCTAATTAATAGAAAATTATGACTGCTCGTCAAAGACTATTTTACATAAGTGTTTCAAAAATTTTAATAAACTAGAGAAAAATTCAGTCATTTTGATTTAAAAAAAATAAATTTATAATTATTTACATTTTTCATAGTTTAATTTCACAAAAATTGAATTGATGCATTCTTAAATGGCATAGCATTTGTGCTTTATCAACTTATATATTTTAAATATAAAATTATATGATAATTCTCCTATACTTATTAGACTTAATAAAATTTAAAAATTAATTGCTGTAAATATTTTGGAGTTATAGCAAAATTCTAGGAACAAAACAAATGATAATATGGATAAATAGGAAAGCTATAATTTTCATTATACTATAGAACCTTATGATTTTCAATTTTCTAGAAGCATAAAATTTCAGAAACCAAGCATCACGCTTAAATTTTTTTTAAGCTAATTAGGTTTCAAACTAATATTGGTAGAAAAGTAAAACTAATGAAAAAAATTAAGTAGGTAACTATTTTGGGACAATGTAAATTTTTGTAATTAAATATGTTTTTAAAAATTTATTAAAATTTTAACATTTAGATTAGTAGTTAATATTTTAAAATGTATTTTACTGTCATAAACTAGATATCTGTCTATAGAAATTTTTTTATTAACTATATACTAGATTTCATTAAAATTTTTAAACATCATGAAAATAATTTTCAAAAAATTTGTAGGATTTAACAAAATTGAGCCACATTTTATAGCATTCAGTAAGACATTAAATAATTAAAAAGGAAGTACTAAACAAAGTGCATTATTAATTTGTATAAGTTTTTTTAATTTAATAAAACACGACACACACAATTATTGCTTTTACAAAATAATTACAAGTATGATAAGTAAAGATTGAGAAAAGCAACACATTTTCCAAAAGATTTCAAACATGCCAGGTGGAATTAAGGCCGGCCATATGATTAAATTAGCTGCTTATATGCTAAATTGTCTGTAGAAAATCACAATGCAAGCTTAGAGTACCACTGCAGCATTGTAGTGAGAAATATTCCTATTGTAGCAGTACATGTAAGGATTAAGGTAGACAAGCACATATTATTTTATGTGAAAAGACAGAGGACAATGTATCTGGATAAAGAAATATCACAAATTCCATCATATCTATCACTTTCATAGCAAAAGATATATACTATATTCACTCCATATTATATAATACCTTTACTCAATCAACTTTAATTCAATCACTAAGGGATCATATTGATTCTTTAAAGTGAACAAATAAATGTCAATGACATGCCATCTTAAATATTCCCTCCAGTGATCGAACAAAATGACACCCAAGCAAATAATTTTTGCAGATCATTAAAAACTGACATCAACATATGAGGAAATATTAAGTTGATATGAAGCAATACTTAAATTTTATCAATGATATAAAAGCAATTCTTTAACTGATATTCAACAAAGCAGTTATCCTTGGCAAAACTTCATAAAAGTTGAGTTCTGTAATTCAAAGTTGCGACGGAAAGTTTATCAACTACAAAATTACTCAAATTTAAATATTTGACTATAATATGCCCTTAATTTCCTAATATCTTTAAATAAGTTTGTTTCGTTTTTGGATAAATAATGCTTTGAAATTATTGTTTTAAATGGATTATTGATATTTTTATTTTATAAGCATAGTAAAATTTCTAGTTGTTATCTTAAATACCATGCAATTTTATGCTTATTAAAATCAATGTGTCCTACAAGTTTATATATTACAGTTTTACTTAGATTTTTTTACTTAACACATTCAAATTTATGTTCATTAGTATACCAATAAATAAAAAATAACTTATGTTCATGATTTTTTTTTTTTTTTTTTTGAATATTCAAAAGAAATGTAAACAAAACTTCTTTAGAAGCTACACAAAATTTAGTGAAAAGTTATGGATTGGTTTGCAACTTGAATGCATAAAATTTAAAAGTTTGCTTATAATTATTGAAAGATTAATTGAGATTTATGTACAATACTCTTAAAAGAAGTCAAGCATGAGCATTTGGTTATGGCTCTTACAAAGATGCAAGATAAAGAAAAGTTACAAATCAAATTAACTTATGTTGTTTTCCTGTATACAACCTGTGGGTTATATGTTAAAAAAACTTTCAAATTTTACTGTGCATATTATATGTCGCCATGGATAATTTGATAAAAAAAAAACATTCTTCCTCACAAAAAGTTTAAAGAAAGATTTCAAAGATATGCCATTTATGTTTCATAAAATAAATAACATTTGGCACCATGACATGGCTGACTTATTTCAGCTGTAAGCAACTTTGTCCAATTATATTCAAGAACAAATTTGGTTCCTTGGAGATGTTACCGCTGCTATTCGCTAACTTCATTTCGCATTTTGTCTTGACATAACCTGTTTCGTTCTGAAAATATTCAAATTTGTATATAGTCGTATAGAAGCGAAAACATTTAAAAGCTATAGGAAAGGCAAATAAAAAAATGGTGACAAACGTGTTAATGTAAAGAGAAAAATAGAACATGCATAGTACATAAGAAAAATGTATCCAATGCACAGTTCAAAAGTAATACAGTTTTTTAATTTAATCATTAACTAATTAACCAAACAATTATAATTTTTAAAATATGTCTAATCTCATTTTAAAATTAAAAATCTATAAGTTTCACTAGAATCTTTTTTCTAATAATGATCGCGATCTCATGCTTTCTCAATTTACCACATATTTGTGATGAAGTGGGTCCAAACAGAATTTTTTTTCTTAATAAATGGTTTTTCTGTACAGTTTTATTAAGTTTTTAATGATACTTTTATTTTATTTTATTATAACACCCACATTATTAGCAGCATATATTTTTGAACATTCAATGAAAAAAATTACCATGGATTATATCAGGGGTGGCCAAGACGTAGACCGTGGTCGACTGGTAGACCGCGAAGACATTTTAGGTAGTCCACGCGCCATCCCGATAATGACCTCGGATATTAACAATTTAATTTATGACATAGAATCAATGTATTATTTAAAATAAAAATTTACTACAATCTTACTTTAAGACTCAAAACAAACTGTGCAAAGATTTATGATTAAAGGTTTACGATTTAAATCCTAAAATGGACATAATGACAGTAATTAAATCATTCAAAAAACTATAGAAAGGTATACATTTCAATTAAGAAAACATGGATTGAGAAATTTCAAAAACTTGGAGGAAGAGTGCATCCATAATCCAAATCGAGACTTCGAAGATTTCGCTTAATACTTACTTGTTTTGCTTGAAGAATTTAAAAGAAGATTCGCTGACTTAATTAGGTTGAAAGGAATACTCAATTTTATGATATTTCCATTTAATGAAAATGTCAACATTGATGGAGTATCTGAAAAAATAGGACATTTAATAGATATCACATCAGTCATGGTCGAGGAAGAAATTATTTAATTAAGATGCGATATATTTCTTAAATCCAGAGCACATTTAGCGATACTGATTTTTGGAAATTAATTTCTGAGGAAACGTTTCCAAATATTTACAAATTGATTTTGTATTTGAAATCATACTTTGGATCGAGGTATCTTTGCGAATCTGCTTTTTCAACCATGAACAAAAAACAAACATTGGTCGCATTTAACAGATGAACATTTAATTTTGTGTTTATGCAATAAGCTTGTACCAGCCACAATATGATAACAGTTTCAAATTTCAACTAAACAAAGTGAATAGGATGGTCAGTTTTTGATATATGAATACTTTGATTATTTTCGTCAGTAAATTTTTATTTAGTAAATATTAATATTAAGTTTTTTTTAGAAAAATTACATAATTTACCATATTTTCTTTTTACTGAAAGTAAATATATTTAGCTCTGCCATTGGTAGACCGCCTTTGATCATTTAAATGTGGAGTAGACTTTGGATCATAAAAGTTTGGTCACCCCTGGATTATATGCTGCTGCAAATTATGCAATAGTTTATTTTTTCTTTCATTCAAAAAAAAGTTGTGAATTATATACAGGAAAATAAGGTAATTATTATTTGCCTATTTTGAATTTCATTTTCCAAGACGGTATAAAATATGTTATATATTTTTATTAATATAAATATTTTCTGAACATTTAGTCATCATAAATAGGAGCAAACTAAATAAACATAAGTGAATAGAAATGGATTTTAAAATTAAAGAAATTTTTTCATTCAAATCAAGATTTAAATTTTTTTTTAAAAAAAAGACTAAATTGTTTTTACCTTTATTTGTAAGAATACATTTCATGGTTGATAACAATAAGATTAAAGAAATTTTATATTAAGACTATTGTAAGTAGTCAATTCATACAAGTTGGTATATATAAACTTCCACACTATATGTTCATAAAACATTCAAAATAATCCTGAGAATATATTTGTAGACATTACTTCTTTAAGCATTTTAATGCACACAGTTTCAAACAGATTTAAAAGAGTTCCAAACTTTGTTCTGCATATTATATGCCACGGCACATAATCTGATAAAAAAAAAAAAAAAGACATTTGCTATCAGAAAAGTTTACAAAAATTTTTTGAAAGAAATACTGTTTATGTTCATAAAACAAATGACAAATGGTACCACAACACAGTGAGTTATTTCCTCTATAATTAGCTTTGACCAATTACGTTCAAGAAAGAATTTGGTTCCTTGGAAATATATTACAGTGGCAATTTTCTAACGACATTTCACATTTAGTCTTGACGTAAACTGTTTTGTTCTGAAAATATTCAAATTCGTATATCGTCACATGGAAGCAAAAGCATTTAAGTTACACAGCAGATTTTAAATTAAAAGCTATAGCGAAAGCAAATAAAAAAATGGTGACAAACATCTTAGTGTGAAATGAAAAACAAAGCATGCCATTACAAAAGAAAAATATGCAGTTAAAAAATAATCCATTTCTTTCATTTAACTATTAACAAAGCAAATATATATATTTTAAAACTGTATCTAACATCATTTTTAAAGTTATTAGAAATTAAAAATCGATAGGTTTTACTAAAATCTGCTCGGAATGATCAAACTTGTGCTTTCATCTCAGTTTATCGGACTTTGCGATGAGGAGGATCAGAAGAGATTTTTTAATAAATATTTTTTTGTATAGTTAATTATATTTTTAATCATGCTACACATTTTTTTAATTTTATGTGACTCCCATATTATCAGAAGTATATATTTTTGACTCAGCCAAAAAAAATTGCAGCTTATTATACAACCCTTTTTTCTTTTACTTGAAGAAAAAGTTGTGCATATAATATGCCACTTTGGATTATATGCAGGAAAATACGTTAATTAATTTGACCAAAAATGGGATTTTTGTTAACAGCAAGATATAATCACGTAAACAAGAAACGAAATACTAAAATGATTCTCTTAGTCAATTAAAAAAAATTAAAATTTTTTTCAAAAGAATCTGATTTAATGGCATTATAAAACGAAAAAAATCATAAATTTTATTCATTTCAGCAAAATGAATTGATAAGAAAATAACCAATAATTTCTCCTTACCTTATACATAAAAAAAATCCACAAACACAAAGAAAGTTATTTTTTTTTATTGATATTAACATTAGTATGAAATATATGTTCGGTTTGATATTATTGTGAATATTAATAGTTATTAATGTTAATAGATTATAAAATGTTAATAGTTTTAATAGTTAATAGACATTTAATGTTTGCAGCATTTTTATAAAAAACTTTTATAAATTATAAAAAGAAATTTCATTGCTGGTTCATATCATAAAAAATCAATAAAATTAATATATTAAAATACATAAAAACAGTTAACTATTTACCAGAATCAAGAGATACAATTCCTTTTCATGTTCACCAATTCCTAATATACCCTTTGATGAACAATCTTTGTCTCCTCCTAAGAATAAAAGAATTTAAATAAAATAAAGATTGAAATAAAAAGTACATAATATCAGTGATTAGCTATGTTCACATGATGATAAATTTCAGACATCAACTGTAATTAAGATTCAAAGAAAAAATAGAAAGTTCTCAATATATGAAATAAAAATCTTGATTCTAAATATTAAAATAAACTTATTACTCATGTTGTTAAAAATCATAGTATATTAAACATACAAATCTAAATGTTTTTATGTAAAAACCATGCAAATCCTATAATAGCACAATTTTACAAGTTCATTATTTAAGTTACCTTATTTTAAATCTGCCATAAAATAAAGCGAGTAGTAAATTGATTAAAAATATTACTTGTATATTATATAATATATACATTTAAAATTTATAATAATCATACTTAAGATTCAATTATAGCTATTATTTCAACTGATCATATTAAGATGTTTTTGTAATTTCACAAATAAAATAGAAGAAATTTTATTTACATTTATGCTTGAATTTTAATTTATAAAAAGAGCTTTTAATTTTTTAAATTTCAAAAAAATCCTTTTGAGTTATATAAATTTTCTAGTAAAAATATGTATAAAGCTAATATGAAATTTTTTTAATTATTAGAAGAAATATTAATATAGGTTTTAATATAAAATATGTTGGAAAAAAGAAAATCCAACTTGATATGGTAATCAAAACAAAAATTGCTTAACAAAAAATTTTTTCTGATTATAATTCTGAGCTTAAAATTTCCAGAGCTTTTATTTAACATACATTTTCATCAAAAGTAAAATTGCATCACCATGAAGGAATGCATACAGCCAAGTAAAAATACAGAACTCATAGAAGTATGAAAAATGAGCAATAGTTCTGTTGCTAATTATAATGTCAACAGCTAATTTTTTTTAAATGCTCTATCAACAGTTATCAATGCTCTATCAACATCATAATTAATCAGAGATAAATGTAGCAAGAACAATCTCTCAGAAATTATATGAAACCAAACAACATCAATTAACTATTGAATAAGATCACTACCTGGAACTAGAATAGCAGAATTTATTAATGAAATTCCCCCAGAAATATCAATGATTTGAATACCAATGAGAATAATATAAGCTTACTTTTTAAGTCTCCGTGATCTAGCCTTGTGAATGTTTGCCATTGGCATTCATACTATATATAATACAAATATCAAGATATACAATAAACACAAAACTATATGAAAACTAGCAAAATATCATACTTGTACTTTAAATCACAATGATATCCTAATCAGACAAATGAATCATAAAAATCCATTTTTCATAGCTTTTGACAAATGTAGATTATCTACCATTATCAGAGTAGATTTGTTCCAATTAAATTTATAACAGATTGCATGAGGTACTGAAGTAAACATACCAATTAATTATTAACATTATTTTTAAGTACTTAATACTGCTTTGCATGCTTGGCTTAGAGCTGAAACTATTACTATATAAATTAGACATCAATAAGGTAGATTGGATATGATTTCAAATTAAATTGTTTATATATAAATATATGAATTGAAAATTTAACTACATGTGACAATTTTCAAAGAAATAATATTTGTAAACTTGTCTATATACATGAACATTACAAAGGGATTTATAGTCAGAAGATATACTATATTTAAACAGTGCATAGTTATTCTTCTGTAATTGTTTATGATATAAATAGTTTTGATTTCCTTCATTTCAGAAGGAACGGTATAAATTGAATTGATATCCTAACAACAAGTCTTCCAAAATGTTTAGCAACAAATCGCATTGAGGAAATATAAATCAGTATAAAAATTGAGTTGCATACAGGAGATACTCTTTGTGGCTGGTATATCTTGCTATTTGAAGACCTGTACAGCCAGACATTACTTAATAAAATGTCTTCTTTTGCATACCTTTATTTCTTTAATCATTTAAACATGTTTCTTACTTTTGTTCTGCAATTTTAATAGCTATATGCATTCTTTCAAAATACTGCAATACCACTTTTGGTGAAAGTATTTTTAGCTAGTCTTTACTTAATATGCTACACAAGATAAAATATTAGTGACAGCATTTTATAAGCAATAAAAACTAAGAATAAAATTTGAAAAGGAAGTAAGAACTATAATTCTAAAATCAAGACTGCCTGAATTAAGTCATGAAATATATTAATACAAAATAAAGAAATTACATAAGCTTATTGATATACATCACAACAAATTAAAAATGCATGTGTGTTCCTTTCCTACCATGCGAAATTAAATTTGATGCTATGTAACAATAGTTGGCACATGCAATTTAGTAAATGTTTTCCTTTGTTTCTTAGTCAATAAATTAAACCAAAAATAATTTTTAAGTTTTTCCCAACTGTACTGCTGATAATAAAATTATTATAATAAGAAAATATAAAATATTCCTTTAATACAAAAAAAAAAAAAAAAAAAAAAAAAAAAAAAAAAAAAACTTGAATTTATTAAATTCAGGATGAAAAAACAAACACGGGAAATTTGTTTTAATTTATCTAGTTCAATACTGAGAAAACAGAAAAGGCATGTTTGATATTGCATCAAACAATGACAAACATAACTTGATTTATTTGAAGAATAATACAATTGATTTATGTCATTTTCTGAAAAATTTACAAATTAGGATTTAATTAAATTCTAAAAAAAATTTTTTCTAATGGCTTAAAAATAATTTTTCTTGTGTGTAAATTCTAAAAATGATTCAACTCATTTGTGATCAATTATTTTTTACTAATATTCCTTTTTTTCACATTTTTCTTGCATCAAGAATAAATTCACAACTTTTTTAAGCTAAAAAATGATAAATTTTGTAAATTTGTAAAAATTAAAAATAAAATTCCGGTATTAAAAATAATAGTTTTAACCTAAAAAAATGTAAAAATAAATATGAAAAAAATTTATTTTGTTAGATTTTTATCACTTTTGCAAATAATAAATTAAGTAAAACCAAACCCTAACTACATTTCAAAAGATTTAAATTTCTGTAGAATTAATTTATAGTTAAAATATCTGAATTTTTTGTTTCAGCAATACTAAAAAAGTAATAGTTTTGATGAAATAAAACATTAAAAACAAAACTAATGAAAAAAATTACATGATGTTAACATAACGCTGTTTTATAACATATCCATTCAAAATAAAAGAGAGGTATTCATATTGTTTTAAATGCATAAGCAAAAAGATTAGAAAATATTAAGAGCAGAATTTAATCAATAAATCTGTGGCAACTAAAATAGGATTTCCAAAATCTAAAAAATATATGAAGAGAGTAAATTAACAAATGATATACTTCTTTTATTTTATAATATTACAATCAAAGAAAAATAATTTTTCACTTATGAGACAAATTTTTTTTACCACTCAGAAGTTTAGTTTGTACCAAAATTAGACTCACAAAACTTTAGAAAGATCATTGATTATTCATTGGCTTGTGAAAAAGGTCAGAACAAATTGAAAAAATCAAAAAGTTAACAATTATACAGAAAAGTACAACAGCAGATGAGATTATAAGTTTAAACTCTTAGGGAAAATATAAATCACTAACTTTAAAGTTGTATCCAGACTGTTTGTCCATTTAGAAGTAAATTTTAACTTGTGCTTCAGCATAAAATTTTGCTTTAAAATTAGAAGTTACAATATCTTTTTTAGAACAAAGTTTTCCAAGAGAATAATCAAGGAAACTTTTAAAGATTGAATTAATGAAGATATGGATTCTTAGATGTATCATGCTAAAATATATTTATTGTTTTTCATGAATTTCAGAATAACAAGAAAAACTGAGGTTGCAACTCTAAATAATATTTGGAGGAAAAATGGAAATGCAATTTTTAACAAAAAACTTTCTATACCTGATGACAGCATCAAACGTGAAATTATATTTATGTAATTTTTCTTTCAAAATTTGTCAGATTCTTAAATCAGAATAAATCTGAAACATTACTTAATAAATTTATTAAATTTTTTTTTAATGTTTTGCAATGATAATATGTAATTGCAATATATTTTTCCCATTTCTAATATTCTGATAATGTTATTTAATAAAACAAAATTTCTTAAAGAAAACATGCATAAAAATTTATTTGATTTTTAAGACATTACTTCTTTAATATGCATTAAACTTTCAAAAATTATTATTAATTGAATAGTTGATTGAGACTAATGATCATAAAAACAAAGATTATTCATGAAATTATCACAACATTTTATAAGGATGATTATATGAATAATATCTAGTCATTTTATTAATGCATAAGTTCACAGATGATGTAAAAGCATTTCAACTGTGCTCACAAAATGTAATATTAATGAAATAATTAATACACTTGAAATAAATGGGACTTAATAAAAAATAAATATTTACATAATTGCTGATTTCTCTTTTCCTTGAAATATCAATCTTATAATTTTGTTTTAAGCATTTATTTTTATTTGTGAGAAGTTTACATAACATAAGTTATTAATGTATTGTGGGTTTGTTTCTTAATTCTGTCATAAGTTACTGATAAGTACACAGTTTTGGAAATTTTATACATGTGGAAAATGATTAAAAGTAATATATATATGGTCTTTTGGTCATAATTTTTCCTACAGATAAAATTGATAACTGTTTTTCAAAAAGGTTATTCAGTTAAAAAAATTACTTGCATACATTTTTAAAGAATAAGGGAAATAAATCTGACAAACTGAAAAAATTTATTTTTTCAACAAATTTAAATGCATTGCACATTTTTAAATAAATTACAAATTCAAAAGTAAAATCTGTTCATGTTTCAATAACAGTCCATACCCATCATGATTGGAGAACCATATTCTTTAAAATGGTCATGAATAAATGAAGCTTGCTGTTTCAAATCCTCAATACATCTACAGTGCATTATTCTGCATTGAACCTAAATTTAATTTGTGACAATAAAAATTTTGTAAATTAATAAATGACAGAATATTAAACAGTTAAAATAAAAAATATGCACATTGCATGCCATCAAACAATGCTTCAATAATACTTTTTTATTCTGTAATTTCACTTAATTTTTAAAATTATTGATATCTTCAGAACCATTCACTATGTTTTAAATTTTTAAGGAATTTGTTTCTTCAGTTTTCATTTATTTAAATAATAGTGAGTGAAAATATTAAGCAATGATATTTAATTTTTGTCAATTACTAAAAATCGATCTATTTTTCTTTAAAATATATTTATGTAATAATATATGTAATTTATGTAATTATAAACAACATTTTTTAAAAAGAATTTTCAAAATGAAAGTTGAATAAAATATTCTACACATAATACATGACATATCACTTTATAGTAATATTTTTTTATTTTAAAAATTTAGCTTAAAGCAAAAAATTTGTATTAATTTTTTAATCAACGTACATTATAGAAATGATCAATACAATATGATACTTCTAAACTTCCAATCCATTCCTTTGAGTCAATAAACATATTATTTTTATCACCTATTTTTACCAAAGCTTTCTGAATATCCTGTATGGAAGGTACCTAAAAATATAAGAAAAATGTTTAAATATTAAATTTTACAGTTTCTGTACAAAAGAAAAATATTTCTTACTTCTAATGGTGAAATGCCAGACAATATTTGTTGTTCTCTTATCCAAGAACAAATTGTTTGTAAAGTTCTGTAGCCACAGCCCCAACCCTGAATCATTATTGAAAGATAGTTAGAATTAAATAAAGTGTAATAAAATATTCCTTTATATTGTTTCGCAACAAAATTAAAATTACATAAAATTTTAATAAGAACTAAGTAAAAATCATTTTCATAAAAACAATTTAATTAATATTTAAAAAGTAGACTAATTTGCATTTATGGCTCATTCCAGGATCTTTAAAAAAATGTGATATTAAAAACAACCTTAATGACAGTACATTAAATTAAATAATATTGCTTTAAACACATTTTAAGAAAATATCAAAGCTGTGTGCTTAAGATAACAAATTTTGTTTCTACAAAAGTTGAAAATGATTTATCTCAAATTTTAAAGTAGTGGGTAATAAATAAATTTTCCGATTTTGCCCTTTTCCAAAATAAATTTTTATAACTATTTAAAACTTCATGACTTTTCATAACTTTTATTTTTTTAATTCATTTTAAGACAAATTTTAAATTAAGTTAAAAATAATTAACATAATTTTTATAAAAAAATTTAAAATATAATTGTATAAAAAACATAATGATATCTAACAAATAAAATTAGTTCTTTAATTTAGAAACTTCCTTGTATAATTTTATTTACATTTAGAAAAAGTAGATGAAATTTTTCTAGACTATACAAATATTTTACATTTATAATTTTTAGCTACCATAAATATTTACAATATAATCAAAAATTAATTAAAAAAATAAATACAGCAAAAATTAATAATTTCTTGTAATTAAATTCTTTTACTTTTTGCTTATTCAAAAATGTTAATCTTAGTGTTATTTATCCACCAAGAAAAATTTAAAATTCATTTTTGTTCAAAAAAAATATTTTTTTTTAATTGTTAGTACTGTTTTATTAACTGAATCACAAGCAAGTGTCATAGCAATTGATATCAGAGAACTTTTCTTCCCTTTATGATAATTATTTTCAAATAAGAATTTCATTTACTTTTGTTTTATATTTTCTTTATTAAACTTTTTGAATTCTATGTATGGTTATGATATAATGAAATGAATAAAACAACTTATTTACATACATATATATATATATATTTTTTTTTTTGCCAGTATTTGATTTTATGAAAACAAGCAATTTGATAAATTGAGTTTTAATTTAATAATTAAAACTTTGATAAGTGGATTATATAATTTAATTTCATTACTTCCCTGTTTGTTACTATTAATTCATGAAATAATTATTATAAGTATTTGATGATGTGGTACCAATTTATTTTAAATTTCTTATTTTTCTGATTTTAAGACTTAGAAAAATGTAATCTATTCCTAAGACAGATATTTTTTTTTTCGGGGGGGGAGACAATCATCTTTAACAATATATTATTTTCAAAACTAGATATGAAGTAATGATTAATTACATTCTCATAATCTTATGACAATATTATTAAAATTTTTTAATAAATATTTAATTAAACTAGATTTTTAAGGAAATTAAAATATACAGCTAATTAATGTATAGAAAATTTAATCTTAGGGCATTATAAGATGTAGAAATTATTTTCTCCATTAGTGTACATTGTACTGTTATCTTTCTTTTATGTGTGACCAAATGCATCGATTTTAATAAAGTAATTTTAAAATTTCTTGAACAAAAAATTAGGAGAAATAAACATTACATCAATCTAGTTTGTTAAATATGAATAACTATTTACTATATATATATAATTGTGTATCATAATAATAAATAGATACTAAGTAAAAAAATTTCCAGTGCACTTTAAACTGGCTAATTAATAAAACATTGTTTAAAATAATAATATTATGCCTACAACTTAATTACCTGAATCAAAGTTAGCTTCTTTAAAGTATTTTATTCTATATTTTAATGCAGATGTTGAAGAAAATTAAATATTAGCACTGTATGGCACCAACCCTTTTGCTATGCCACACAAGAAGTTTATCCATTATAAAGTTTAAGTACCCTACACTTTATAATAATTGAAGTAACAGGAAAACAACATACCCTATCATCAATCCCATCACAAAAATAATGATAGTACTTATAACTGCCCTTAACTAATGTGAACCCTTTATTTGAGTAATATGGTGATGGTAGTCCAATATGAACATCGGTTTTTAAATCCATTTTATAGAATAATTTTTTTTTGGGGGGAGGAATCATTTAAATTACTACAATAACATTTCAATTGCTGGTTTCAATTTTCATAATTCATGCTAAATGATAAAATAGTTGTCTATTTATTTTTTAACAGGGCCAATTTATTTCTTAAAATAAAATCAATGATTTTCTGAAAGGAAAAAAAAAAAAAAAAAAAAACAATAAAAAAATTACACACTAGTGTGGGTAGGTTTAACGTATTAAAATTCAATGTGTGTTGTTGAACTTGACGTTATTACGAGCAGAAGAAATTTGCTATTTTGAACCGCGCATGTGCGGATTAGTGCAACAAATGAAACTGAAAGAAGACTGCTCTTCATATTGTTTCTAATCTCCCATTTGCTCTAATGGATTCAGACTTACATAATAATTTAATTTTACACAGCAAAATGCTAGACAAAATTATATATTATTTATTAAATTTTAAACTTTGTTCATATATGAGATGTGTGTTGATTTTATTGCTGAAATACAAAAAAAAAATTACTTATATGAAAATAATTATTGAAAAAAGTTGTGTATAAATGAAAGTATTATATCAAAGGCAAATCAGTGGTGTTGTCGAGCCGGAACTCTCCGGAACGTCGTTCCGATACTTCCTTTTTGGACAGGAACGCGTTCTGGAACTAAAGATGATTTCTGATAACGAGAATTGGCTGACGTATTGAAAAAAAATTAAAAAGAATTGCTGATTTTTTATTTTCTAATTTTTGACGAATTTTTATAAGTATTATTATAAACAAGGATTTGATCTGAACCCGAACCAATACAATGTAATAATAAGATTAATAAGTACTACTGTTAGCAAAATATTCTATGCACGCTACCTAAGTCAAAGTGTCGATTAAAAAGTGTGAACATAATCCTATTTGGAATATTTTATAAAAGCCATTAGTGTTTTCATGTATTGTTAAAAATATTTATGCAATATTGTTTGAGTATCTACTATGTGTATTTTATAATTTGTTAGCTAATTTTTATTAAACGTTCCTATTATTGTAATAAACATATATATATATACATATACACAAAATGGGTTTCGTAATGATTTTCGTTTCCTTTCCTTTTTATGCTGTATACAAGGCCGATCCTGGCGACAGGCGAAAATTGTGTGAAATTCCCCCCCCCCCCCGTCGTTAAATTTGGGCCATGAGATCGCACAGAGCGGCCGCCTACCCAGGATCGGCCCTGTCTATATAATTATATATACGCGTTCCGGTAAAAAAAAAAATTAGCACAACACCACTGAGACAAATAAGTACTCCCCTACAATATAGCCAGTATTTAAGATCTGCATTTAAGCCAATTATAATCGGTATAAGTTATAAAGTAGTTTAGAGTCTTCAAGCATATATACATTTATCGTTTAATAAATTGAAAAATGTTCAATAGAAGAGGGGGTGGGGATTTACACACTTACAGTCTATGTTCTCTAAAAAAATTTTAAAATCAAGAAATTAAAATATATACCTATATTTTGTTTACATATAATTAATTTTTAAAAATTTTTCACAAAAATATCTTTATAATTAAATATATGCCTTATGAATATATATAAATGAATTGAAATTTTTTTGTCGTCAAACTTGTCACAAATTTCATGTTTCATGCATCAGCCAGTTCTTATGTATTATAAACAATTTAAAGTTCTTTTATAATTGTAATTAGGGAAAAGATGCTTAGTTTTCTTAGAATTTTGTCTTCAATGTCATAACTTATATTTTATACTGGACTGGTGCAAGTTGTTTATTTAATTAGAATTTTTTAGTTGTATACTACTAGTGATTAAATATGCATCAGAAACAAAATCAAAATTCTTAATAAATTGATTGTCTATGTTGTGATATCTCACCATAGTAAAATTTCTATTTTTGAATAAGATATAGCTCTAAGTTCAAACTTATTTACTATTTATAAAAAGAGGTGGACATCCATGCAGAAACACATAGGATGCCTTGCTTCAGATTCAAAATATTTTCGTGCAGCAATAATAAGTGTTCGCACTGCCTATGTAGTTTGCGGCGATCACCATTACAACTTCTCAATCAGGGAGGCCCTCCATAAAGAGCAGCAGAATTCGTGGTGACGAGAGGATGCCGGAGAGGTCAGCTATTGACTTGAATTGCGCTTAATCATATAAACTCCTTTTCGAATTTCGGACAATGACGAAGTGCGCTTTTGCTAACGCTTACTCTTTTGATTGGCTTTCTACGCAAATTTAATTTACTCTCTGCAATTATGATAATCCTTTGATAATTTGCATTTGATCAATTTTGTTAATGTTGAATAAAAATGAAAAAGCACATTTATGCTTTTCGACATCTGTTGATTCAAATAATAAGTATTACATTCCTCCACCTCCTTAAAAGGATTCCGCAATTGGAGACCAAGAACAATTCTGAATATAGAGACTTGCTACATTGTCCTGAGAGTACCTAATAATTCTAGTAATCCTGAAAAGATGGAATCACCGTGGATAATTCATGTTCAACTCTTCCTGTCCCATATATGAACAACTCGTATTCGTCGGCCTTCGCAAAATCCGATCGTGGTTGATTGATCTACAACTACTGGACAATACTGAGTTCTGCTACTTAGGTAAGTGAGATTTCAATCCATTTTTTCTTCTGGTCAAATAGGCTTTAAATTAATAAGTTCAATATGCAAAATGAAATCCAAAATACGCCTCAAAATGGGGCAGAGTTAAATCGCATAACATTAAAACTTCCACAATTTTGGGATAAAAATGCTGATTTATGGTTTGTTAGAATTGAAGCATAATTTGTGCTCGCTCAAATAACGCAACATATTACGCGGTAGTTTTGGCTCTCAATTCCGTACTACTAAGTTATATCAGTGATATAGTGAAACCCCTTCCCTCCAGAAAATTTATACAATATGCTTAAAGAATGTCTAATAGCAAAATTTTGCGACTCGGAGCAAAAAATATAACAAGTTGGTAATATTTTAAATATTTACAAGTTGGAGATCATGTTAGGGTTATTCAATTTATTCATTTTGTCTGATTGTGTATCTTTTTTGTGTAAGCATAATTGCAAAGCTTTTATTTTCATTAAAAAGAATTTTTCATTTCTTGAACCAGAGTTCAAATAGATGTAAGTATATTTATATAGTGCGTTGGAAATATTTCATAATTCCCTACATTGAGCAAGTAAAAGTGTTTCCCATTTGCTTAGAGATGCAAGGATGTTTGGAGTGATGTGGATATGTCATTCACATGGATTAAAAATAATCTTGGTCCAAGTTTGGATCCTTGTGACACTCCTGCTAAAATTTGTCTTCTTGTAAATATACAGTACCTACTCGAATCTGGAGCTTTAGTCTCAAAAGATTGATATGATTAATCTAATGAGTGAGTCACTGGAATCCGCGGGTGACACTTTAACCAATTCTCATCAATTGATGGGTAGTAAAATAGTGTTTTCTAAGCACATGATGCTCAGGAATAATGATGCTGTTATCATTAAAGTACTGGACCATTCTATTTAGAATAATAACTTCAGCAGTTTTGATAAGAGAAGGAAGTAGGCTGATTAGTCTATAGTTGAATGGTAGATAATTTACATGCTTAGGTTTCAAGATTGGGATAAGGGATGTAGTTTTGGGGAAAGTATGTTAACATGTTTTCCCCAAAACTGAAATATTAATTAATTAAGAATTTCATTGATGATATTAGTTATTTTGAATAGGGTTTTTAGGAGGTCTTTTTATCAATTTATTGTTTATACCATCTGTCAACGCAAGCGCGTCAATAGTGCCTGAGTTCCACTTGAAAACACCAGAATTAAAACGGCAAAGGCACTTATATGTAAACCAGGAATGACGTGGGTAAATATCTCTCGTAAAGACACCCACAATATTTCAGCAAAATTCCTGTGTTAATGATGAATCTATTTTGTGTTATTTGTTAAATAATTGTTGTTGCTGTTGTCTAAAATAGCTGGTCCGTCTTTTTTCTTTGAAATTAAACTGAACAGTCGACGCCCTCAATGACAGGAGATTTTTGATCTTATAGTTTTTTAATGATTGCTATTACTTCTGTAAGAGTAGTGCTTTCAATGACCTGAATAATATTAGTATTTTGCGTGCAACTAATTCTTCAGTTAATATGTCTAGAAAATTAGGTACCAGGATTTGCTTTTCTAAAACATCAGAAATTGCTTCAGTTTCGTCTTTGTCTGTGAATGGAAATTTTTTTGTCCTTGAATTGGTGGAAACTGTCGCACTTTTTCTTAAGCATACCATGTTTAAAGCCTCTCATAGTAAATGGCCATGTTTATTTAAAGATTGTTATTTTTTTTCTCAATTGTTGTAAATTCAATTTGAAAGCCTGGTTCTGAAGTCATCATCAGCTCTATTGAATTCTATTTTAATTTGTGGATTTCTATTAGTTTGATAAACTTGTCTCAGATAATTCCTTTTAGATTTCAAAATTCTGAAGTATCGGGATTGGTGGTGCTAGGAATATTTGTCTGGGGGAGGGGGTTGGCTTGAATATCACATTAACTGAACTTATTGATGACCAGCTACTACGTTAGCAAAAATGATGTTTTCTCTCTAAAAAGATTGCTTTTTTTATATATTTGCCTGGGGTTTGTGAAGCTTCTCACAGCTTCTTTAACTAACAGAGGGGTTCCAACTGCAATTGCAGCAAATCGGAGTGTCTACATTTTTTCATTTGGGCGCTCTCTGATTTGTGCTTTTCCGCAGTGTGGTGCCATATGAAATGGATTAGACACACCTCATTTCAATTTTTCCAATCGTGTGATCTAAATCAGTGGTCTCCAAAGTAGTGGTCCACGGGAAAATTTCGCAGGTTACCAGAAAAATTGAAAAAATTCTTCAAGAATGTCTAACAAGGCTTGCATACCTGGTAGATATTTTTTCTCTGTTAAATGAACAAAAAATATCCTTGTAAGAACAACTTATAAATGTGTATTACTACAAAGCTCTTTGCCGGCGCTAGCAGCTTCGCCTCCCCGGGCAAAGAGGTAAAATGCCACCCCTTTATAACAAAAATTAAAAGAGAACCTAAACCCTTTCCACGATTAATGATAAAATAAAACGAGTAAAAAAATTGCAATCATCAGCAATGTTGAAGTTTTGATTAGCAAAAAATACTAATTTATTTATTTATGTTTTTGGCACTAAATTAAAATTAGGGTTGCGCAGAAAAAAAGGAAAGAGTCATTTCTGGTGCATAATTATAAAATACAGAACATATATTTAAAAAAAAGTAAAACAAATTATAAAACCAATAAATATTAAAACTTTATTACATATTAAAAATACATTTAATCCGAGAGTTGAAATTAAAAGTGTTTTTTTCTCACTTTTAATTCTGAAAATTGTTTTATAATTTCTTTAACATTAATTTTTTCAGCCAGGTCATGTTCAACGGCTATTGTTGTTAAGCCGTGTAGTCGATCCTCGGTAGTTGTGGAGCGTAAAAATTTTTTAATTAATTTTAATTTGAAGAAACTCCTTTCTCCACTTGCCACACTTATTGGGAGAGTCAGCAATATTCTTAAAACTATACCAAGATTGGGAGCAAAATCCAGGTTCGATATGAATTTTAAAATCTAACTGGACTTTCTCTTTTGTTTAGCAAAGCCAAAACAGCTACTATCTCATCTGCCAAGTCAAACGCGTTTATATCGGATGAATTTTAATCAGTCAACACTGTTTCTAAATCTTTACAATACTTTATAATGTCGTTTTGAGGAAAATCTTTTAAATCAGAAATATTGTATAAAAATTGGAAATAGTTGCTGTGGGTACTGATCAAATCAAACCTGGATTCAAGTGCATTGATAGCTTTATCTAATGTAAAAAAAAAATAAAATTCTGCCTTATATTTCAAAGCAGGATCTTCTATTGGATCATCTTTTGCCTCATAGTCGAAATTAACATTCCTTCTTCGAACTCTATGACGTGGCTGGGTGAGCTCAAAATTAGCTGGTATGTCATTTTCGTATGCGAGTTCTCGAGCATCACAAAGCATTTCATTAAAGGCTCTGTCCGATCTAAGATCCTTGAAAAAATCTTTACAATTATTCAAGAGCTCCATAGCAGATGGTAAATCATAGACTTTTGTCTGGAAGAGCTTACTTATAGGATTGATACAATTTAAGATTTTGTACCAAATTACAATGCAGCATAAGAATTTAAATTGTTTAACACAACTTAATAGTCCAGAAGCCTCAACTCGTATAGAGTTGTCAACCTCCGAGTTAATACAAACAGCAAGTAAAGCATCGTATATCCCTCCTAATTGATACCTTAGTGGTTTTAATGGATCTATTCGGCTTTCCCAACGAGTATCACTTAGAGGTTTCAAAGTAAGCCCGGAAACATATATTAATAATATGATCCATCGAAAAGTTGATGAGGAAAAAAACAGATATATTTTTTGGACTATATTAAAAAATTGGCCTCTTCGAAGGATGCTTTTGCCACGTCATTAACTCCCAAGTTTAATGAGTGGCTGATACATGGAAGGTGAAATGCTCTTGGATTTAACGCATTTATTCTAGATTGTACTCCCAATTTACTGCCTCTCATGTTGGCCCCATTATCGTAAGCTTGTCCCCTCATATCCTGCAAATTCAATCCCAATGTTTCAAGTCTTTTAAGTATTAGAGCTGAAAGTTCATATCCAGTCGATTTTTCAACCGGAAGAAAGCCTAAAAAGCTTTCATTAATTTTAATGGAAACCTCCTTGGGATTGGACTTGTCAATGGATACATACCTTACTAAAACTGTCATTTGCTCGATCTTGCTGATATCAGGAGTGTAGTCTAGAATTATTGAATAATATTTAGCTTTTTTAATATCAGTAATAATATGAGATGTTATATTTTCAGCTAAAAGAATAATCAATTCATTTTAAATTTCTTTTCCGAGATAGTGCACTTTAGCTTCTTCTTTTTTAAGCACTCTGCGGATATGCTCTTCCATTACTGGATCAAACTGAGCAAGTAATTGAATAACGAGGTTTCAGGGTAAAGGGTGAGTTAAGTCATGAAACTTCACCACGACAAGTTTAAAATCATTTATAACCAACTTTACTGCAGTAATGTAATGTAAAGTAAAGCCATATGTTTTTAAAATAAGTAAAGGAAACCGTATTTAATCAAAAATAATAAGAAAAAATATTTTTTCCACCCTATAATATTAGCACCAAAGGCATTTTATTTGGATTTCCAGTGGCTTTATTCATATCAAATTTTTATTATTTTTGGAAACCTTTATTTTTTATCATCCCCTAAATGTTTCCCCCCAAAATTAGGGGATGGCATTTTAAACCACCTTTTTACTTACCAATCCGGTATCAAACCGTATCAAACAAAAAAAAAAATTAAATCGGTTGAGATATGCCGAAGTAATCGTCGACAAACATAAAAAACAAAAAAATAAAAAAAAAAACATCGTTTAAAAAGAAACATCCTGTAGAAGCTATTTAAATATTTCTTGATAAAGACTGAATATTTTTTAATTATTCCATTTACCTTACTTTTATAACACAACGTCACAACACAAGTTTAAAAAGGCCCGGTAAATAGTAATTAATTGTAAAATATAACGCACTCTATTTTACTAGCAACCAATCTGCAAGGCAATTATTTCATAAATAAAACAATGGGACTACCCTTTTCCATTTTATAGTCACGGTGTAAAGTTTGTTAAGGCTTGTCAGGACTGATTTTTCGCGCCCGCCGCGTTTTCATACATGTTTCGACCAATTAAGACAAACGGTTAAAAATTCTATTACCGTGTCCCTTTGATTAAATTATAATAAAAAAAAATTATTTCTTTAAGTTTTAAGCTATTTATAAGTGGGAATTTCTTATGCTTGTGAGTTTTCTTGTATTTGAAATATTTTGACATTTCAAATAGTTAAAAGTTCATACATTATTAATACATACAGAGTGTTTATTAAACATACGCCAAAAATTCAAGGGTTTGTTCCCTGGATTATTCAAAGAATATTTTGTCCTTTGATAATTTTTGTGAACCCGCTTTGTTTCGAAGATACAGGGCGAACATAGTTTTCGTCAAATCCATTTTTATAATTTTTAAAATCGTTAAATTTCTTGCATTCTTATTCTAGCTGGAGGTCATTATTTTCAACAGTTCTTGTAGATTAAAAAACTTTACCTGTAATTTTTGGTAATAAAATGTTGTTATATTGTCAAAAATTTTGTTCACCCTGTATCTTCGAAACAAATTTTTGCTATATGTTTAAAAAACACTCTGTATCTATACAGGGAGTTAGGGGTTTGATTCCAAATATCTTAATGCATAAAAATATGATTCATTTTAAACAAAAAAGTTTAGTATATCATGGGTCAAAACTCAATTATTTTAGAAAGAGAAAATGTTTAAAAATTTGAGAAATTTAATTTTAGGGCCAATTTGCCGCCCCAAGCAGGGGCCCGGCTTGCCCACCCCTAGCGCCGGCGCAGGGAGAACAAAAACGTACAAAAATTAAAAGTAAGTTGTAGAGTAAACATAGAGGTTGTTATACTCTCCCTTCCCAGTGAAAATGATTATGAGACATAGTCCTATAAATAGGGTGGAGATCTGACAATCCTCCCATTGTCTGTGGCATCGTTACGATTGACCGGCAACAAAAATTTTTCCCTAAGCTCGTTCTGAGTGTTCGGATCTGGATTATTTACGTTCCTGTGCGTTTCAAGAGGCTGTTTATCACTGTCTTTAATGGTGAAACATGGTTTTAGTCTATGAGTTGAAATTCTTTTGGAAGTTCAATTAATTTCAATGTCAAAGTATTTTGTTGCACGGTGTCTGACAATATAAGGCCCAAGATAAACTGACTCCAAAGATGAAGCGTCTGTGTTATTGTAGACGTAAACATATGGGAACGCAAAAGATATTTTGAAACAAACACGGATGTTTTATCATGGGTAGTTCCATTGTGATTTCATATCCTAAATAACTAAATTCGGAAGTGCCAAAAATACATTTAACAACGTTGACACATAAATCATAGTCGCTTCACCTTTGAAAAACTGCATGCAAGTGCTTATGATGATTTCTCGTCTGGAGAAGTGATTAGTATGTTATCTAATAGCAGAATGTAAAGTCTAATCCAGATAGTACCATATTTGTGAATCGCTGAAATGCCTGTGCTGCATCATGTAAGCCAAATGTTATGAATGAGAATTCAAACAATTTTTTAGTCTTTTGCGTTTCGGTCTCAGAAAGATGAAAATTAGCCTGTCTTTAATAGACACGTGTTTATTCTCAGTTGGGGGATTTATCAGAAGGCACGACTCTTGAGATAATATTTCAGCGTCAATAGAATTCACGACATAACTTTACTTTGTTTGATTCATCGTAAATACATCATTTCAAAAATGATCTTCCAATTGGAGAAACCATATCTTTGGGCCAGTTTCCAAAACGCAAGGGACTTTAAGGCTAACTCTAACGATCGAAGTCGCTTTCATTGTCCATTCTTGAATATCACGTCCCGTAGTCACGAATGAAATGGATATTTTATGCAAATCTTTTACTCACCACAAACTTTTAACTCTAAATGAATAAAATTAGGTGACACGATGACTTAAGAAAAAAAGAACTAAATTCTTTATATTTTCCCTTGATATTAATCTGTTGTTGCTATGAAAACAAAATAATTTTTAAGCAAATCTTCTGTTGCCATCTTAATGTACAACTAAAGCGAACAAAAATTAAAAAGATGAAGGGAAAACATAGATGGAGGTCGCTAAAAGCTCTTGTTAAAAAACACTTGGAATCGCAGAATGTTTAGCTCATTATTGCCAAAAGAATGAAGATCCCAGACATGGTAGTATGTAAATGCATTTGCAAATGCATAGATAATAAATGCATTTGCAGCGAAAATTCAGGATAATTAAGTATGCATCTGAAAGAAAGCCTCATCAATCGATCGTTACCCTCAAATTGAAGTTTTATCCATCCCTATTAATATCTCAGTTTTAACTTCCAAGAAAAGAGAATATTCTTTTGTTAGTGACAGGTGAATATATTGATTCATTTCTCCACAACTTATTTATGCGCCCTTTTATCTATAAATTTTTTCATCAGTCATAGTTATTAAAACATAGTACCGATATCAGTTTGAAGTAAATCCTGCTCTCCGTCTTGCAGTAACAACATTGGATACAAGTGCTCATAATTTTATTTCAAGTAAGCAGGAACATCCATCACACTAGGAATACATAGGGGAGCCACCCCACAGAAACTTTTTTGCCTTTTTAAAGGCGATAGGTTTTTTTAATTTTATGACTTTAATTTTATAAATTTTATTTTTACTTACTTAGGTTTTAAAAGAAATATATACATTTATTTTTGTTTTTTAATCTTTTAACGTTGAATCAGGGTTTTGTTGATAAAGTTTTTCATTAAAATTTAATTTTTTGGCGCAGCTTGTCCTTTTTGGACCTTGCGCCACCAAACCCAACCAACTAACTAGGAATATATAATGGTAAAAGAGTTTAATATATTTCAATCATTTTAATTGTTTTTACAGTTTTTCTTTATTTCATTATGGTATATTAATAAAGTATTAGCGTAACTAACTACGGCTGGGGAGGACCTGGGTTCGAATCCCAGCTCGAGTATGGATGTACTTTCTCTCTCTCTTTGTTTCTAGTCCTTTCCTCAGATGATGGATGAATGTGGACCGCACTATAAACGGGTTTGTGGTGGTGTGGCGTGGGCGATGCTACTCGTACCTCCGTGACTTGGCTCACAGGTGCCCACCGGGTAACGATAAAATGAGTAGCAGTTTCCGGCCTTGTTGCGGCAAATAGGCTAATGTACTTACTTGCTCAAGGGTGCCCGCCATTAGAAATATTAATAAAGTATTCATGATTTGGTTACAATTTATAGTTTCGTTTTATTAACTAGGTACATTTTATGTGTTTTTAGATCACAATTTTTTTATAAATATACTTTACCCTTAAAAAAATTCTATTAGTGGTCAACGGGATTTAAATTATGAATTTACTGGTTCGTGAGATCAAAAAGTTGGGTGAACACTGCTCTAAATCACACTTCTTACATTTTTTTTCACTTCAGATTATATATCAAATAAACTAATTTTATTTACCGGATTAAAATTTCATCTCATGCTTGTATATAGATCTTAGTACTTACGTACTATGGCGATAAAAATTTTCATTGGTGAGACTATCACGATTTACATAATACTCTTCATTTTAGCGCCTTCTATAGCATATATTAGAACCTAGGTTTTTTTAGGTAGTCGTCATATTATTTTTTCAGGTCACCAGTTTGGGCGATATATCTAGTTAGTCATCATAGTACGTAAGTATATAGATCTCATCAATTTGTATCTTTCTTTTTCATATTATATATATCATTCTACATTAGCGCTGCAAATTTTTCGTTAGCAAAAAATATCAGGTTCTAGCGCTGCAAATTTTTCACTTTTGGTCCTGTTTACTTAGTATATATTTCTATCTACCTATTCAGATTTTTTGCGAGATTTCTATTTTCACATGATTGTTCTTTTCACACACTTTTTTTTCCTCATTTGTATTGTTTTTCTTGTCTATTTACTCAGACACTGATGTTGACAAGTTGAAATTTTTGAAAAAAGTCAATGAAATTTTTCTTTTTATCTAAGACAATATTTTATATCAGGGATGACCAAACTTTTGGGATCCGTGGTCTACTCCACATTAAAAAAATAGGAGGTGGTCTACCAATGTGTGGCAGAGCTAAATTAATATAACCTACATGTTTAGGCATTTATTTTCGGTAGCAAGAAAAAATGGCAAATTATCTAATTTTTCTAAAAAAAAAAACTTAATATTTACAAAATAAAAATTTACTGATGAAAATAATCAAAGTATTCATATATATCAAAAATTGACCATCCTATGCACTTCGTTAAGTTGAAATTTGGCACTTTATATCTGCGACAAATTTATCAGATTGTGTCTGGTACGAGCTTATTGCAATGCGTAAATACGATATTATAAATATTCCTCTGTTAAACGCGATCGATGTTTGGTTTTTATGGCGTTCATGGTTAAAAAAGCAGATTCGCAAAGATACGTCGATCCAAAGTATGATTTCGAATACAAAATTGGAAATATTTGGAAACGTTTACTGAGAAATTAATTTCCAAAAATCAGTATCACTAGATGTTCTGGATTTAAGAAATATATCGCACCTTAATTTAATAATTTCTTCCTCGATCGTGACTGATGTGGTATCTATTAAATGTCCTATTTTTTCTGATACTCTATCAATGTTGACATTTTAATTAAATGGACATATCTTAAAATTGAGTATTTCTTCCAACCTAGTTAAGTCAGGAAATCTTCTTTCAAATTCTTCAAATGAAACATCCAAGTTATTATCTGGATGGTCACGTGGAATACCTAAATTGTCTTCGTGGTCGACTAATCGACCGCGGTCTATGTATTGGCCACCCCTGTTCTATATGATCCAGTCAATCAAGCATGCCAGTCAGAATTTGCTAAGGGTGCTTCTCAACGGCATACAGTCTACACCCAAGTAATGCTATTCGTATCTGCATCAAACTTTTAAGTTGAATTTTCCTGCCGTCCTTATAGTTATTTTGCATTACGCTGTATAGTTCCGCTGATTTAATGGTATTAGAGTTTGTGCTGAAAATGTGCTTTAAGTCCCTTGCTTGGCGCGTATTCAAAATCTTAAGTTGCCATTGCAAAAATTCTAAAGCTAGTTCAAAGTGAAGCTTAATTAGCGACCAATGAAAAGGCTAAAACAAAAGAGTAATTAATAAGCATGCGTAAAAAATCGCTTCAAATACGCGAGTTGGCTAAGTAGGGGACCTAAAGCGCAATTTAACTGAGTTTGGTCCAGAACTCCTTGCCCTTATTCAGGATAATTCAGAATAATTACCAAAAATCAATCAGCTTAATAAATTTTACAACAATATTATGAAATACATTTTATTTACAACTATATACATTATGAAATAACAAATGTTGAAGAATTAATTGTTGATAGGCTAAACATGTTGGCATCACCGAGGAAATACTCTGCAGATCTTAATCCAACATCTTCTTTTAAATTTACTTATTAATAAATTTTGTTAAATACGGTTGCACAGAGCAATTTTCTGATTTATTGAAAAATTGGATGTTAATTGCAGTAAAGTGCTGATTAGAAGTATCCATTTTAAGATCTCTGTGAATAGTTTTATTGATAAGATAGAAAGGTGCTCCAAGCATGTTTCTTAAGAGGTATTTTGGAAACTGATAAGTGAATTCATTAAGTTTTTGTCAATTGCCACCACTCTAACAAGGCATAGGAGAGAATAGGCCAGATCACACACACATGTATATATATGAAGTATTTTAATTTAGGTGTTTCTTTGATGACTTATGACGAGTCATAAATTCCGAGCATAGCTTTATATATATTATATATATATATTAGCGATGGCTAAACCAGTTATTTTCTAATAACTAGTTATCATCGTTATGTTCCATAAAAATAACATGTTATAAAATAACAGTTTTGGTCACGTGATCAATATGAGAGCTCTTATTAATTCACTGGCAACTGATAACAGTTTTTGCAAAATTCTGTTAGCAGTTAATCACATGACTCGCTTAGGATCCTTTCATTGGTTTTCTTGTAACTTATAACAGTATGACGTAGATTCTGTTATTTGAAGGGTCACGTGTTTAGTTTTACCATGTTTCATTGGTTCTCTGATACCGTTAAACAGCTCTGGAACGAGAAGTTATTCCAAGAAAACACATCTGTTTGGCTTTCTTGGAAATTCTTAAGGACTATTAGGGTAACAAAACTGGTTTTTGAGGAAATGCAGTTAAAAGAGACTTTTGGTGAGACATGATTATCTAAAATTGAGTGGAATTAGTTTAAACGGAATTTTTTCCACATTGATATTTTTTATTAAAAGAAATTATTCAAGAAATCATTTAATCTTATATTTAAAAAAATTATGACATTACCAGAACAATTTAAAGATTTTTCTTTATTTGACAAAACAGTTTATAATCTTGCAATACAGATTGTTAGATTAGAAACTCGATTGCAGAATAAATAAATTTTACCTGTTACAGATATTATATTTTTTAATTAACCTGTTATTTTAATTAAAATTGATAATACTAATTTTTTCATTTATTTTTATTGCCATTATTTAAATTATATTTTGAATTTAAACTATTTTTCATTCCAATTTTTTTTCGATAAAAATAAGTTGAGTCCAGGTGTAATATAACTTATTTTATAATAATAATATATTATAAACGACATATATATTTGTATACACATGTTTTATATATTTAAATGATCGAACATTATTAAAAATTTCCATTAATAAACATTAACTTTCAACACCTACAAGAAACTTACTTTTCAATAAAATTATAACATTTCACTACATATTCTTGATTTTATGCTAATTTTGTGATGATCTAATTCTGTGTAAAATCTATTTTAAATATATTAATAAACAAAACTTTGCATCACGAAGGAGTAAAAAATGTAAAAGCTACATGAGAAAAATAAAATAAATTTAAGATTATGTTCATTGCTTAATAAACCATGTTAAAATTTAGAACAATAATAATTGTTATATATCAATACAAATTTTATAAACAGCCTTTTACAAAAACATAACGCAGTTCATTTATTGCAATACATGAAATCCATTTTCGAGATTTAAAATAATTACGTTAAAAATGTTATTATATTATAATTAGTTTTGCTAATTATTTACAATAATTAAAATCTTATTAATATTAATTGTTATTTTAATATAATTATGATAATTCTTTTTTTAAACAAATAATAAAACATTATAATATCAAAAAATACAGTTAGATTCTACAAACTTTTAAAATTTATTTAAAATTTAGTTGAATAAGCTTAATTTTTGTTATCTATTTTAATTTATAAAAAATAATTTTCCTCTCGAAATTTGACATAAAGTTTAAAATATTTCACACTTATCTTAATTTTTGAATATAATTTCAAGTTTGTAAAAAATATTTCAGCTTAATAAAAATTTTGTTAAAATTCATAAGATTCACATAAATTAAACTAAAATTCCAATAAAATTCAATCAAAGACGGAAGATGAATAAAATGTCTCCACAATATTGTCATAAAGGAGATCTTTAAGAATCCCCATTCTTACTAATGCTTTCATTGTTTTTACAGTCAAATCTACATATTCATTCCACCGCTTTTCAACAATTAACTCCTCCCCTCCTCTGCAGTAGAAAGTCGAAGGTGACATTGATTGATGGTCCACAAGGGAGTGTATAGAAAATGCGTTCCGGAGAATCTCGAAAATTCGACGTTATAAGAAACTAAATCCACGATAACTGCTTTTAAGTTCCAAAATAACGATAACTGCTTTAAAGTTCCGGAAGTTCCAAAATATTGATAACTGCTTTAACGTTGCGGAAGTTCCAAAATAACGATATGTAGAAACGTTCAACAATAAGTTACCAGCAACGGAACGATTTGAGCTGTTCAGCAGGAAAGAAAAACTTTATCTTAATAACAGAATTTCTCAAGAACGCGTTTTTCGTTAAACGGTTATTAAGCAATAACTGTTCCTAAATATCAGTTCCATTATATATAGAGCATTTCTAATATATATATATATATATATCCTTGTTTATTTTTTCAATGTGAGGATTCTACGATAGGTTTTGGTTTAAGGTAAAACCAAGACATACTGCATTTTTGACTATGGGAATTTTTTTCGTCAAGCATGAAGAGATCAGTTTCCCTGTCGCTTCTTGTATTGGGTTTCTTGAATATTAAAAGGCTTGTTTTGCTAGTATTAATATCTATTTTCCCCGAGGGACACCAATCTTCGACCTTATTTAATTTAAGTTGTAATTTTTTAATGGCTAAATTTATGGATTCAGACTTTGAAATTACCCTAGTATCATTCGCGCAATATTTATTTTGATGCTGTTATAATCAAATCGATCTACTTGGAAGTCCACAATGTAGAATAGATATAAAATTGGTCCGAGGATGCTACCTTGGGCGACCCCTGCTTCGTCGTTAAAAAGCAACGTTTGTTGATTCTTATGCTGAATTTCCTTTTACTTAGGCAGTTTTTAATTAATGATATGGTATGGCTAAAAAAATGAAGATTTGTTAGTTTATAGATACGCATAATAACTGACTTCAGGAATCTTAATTGCTGCTCTATGTGATTTAGCATAAGAAAATTTGACCTTCATTTGTTGGGGACATGGCAGTACAACTAAATAGTCTAATTTCAGAAAAGGCTTTGCCCTGAACTTTCTATGTATATTACAATCTCTGATGATGGGAAGAATCGGTTTGAATGATTTGGGCATTTGAGTATTTTCCATATTTTCTGCCGGGTCTTCTTGCATTTCAGAAATATTTTCCGGCGTAGAAGAATAAACAAGTTTAGGTTTTTTGTTTTTGATTTCCTTCGATTAACTTTCTCACCCTTTTAACATTGATGGATTTCGCACTTTTATCCGAAGTGTCTGGTTGTTCTGGTAAAAGGAATTTGTTATCCTTGGAGATATCATAAGTTAGCATTGCAAGATTTGCAACTTCCACCGTTTCTATGCTATTGTCTTCAATTTTAACACTATTATCCTGTGTTTGTGATTAACATTTTTATCATGACTTTTAATCTAGTGAACACATTTGTTAAGTTTACTTCTAGGTTAGGTTATGACGGACAATTTTTGGAGCTCTATGCTAACGTGCTTGTAGCTCACATAAGGAAGAAAACTGGAGATTATTTTTTTTTTACAATTAAACACACTTGCCATAGGACCCGTTTATACGGTAGGCAACCATTCACACAAGGAAAGGACAAAGAAAGGAGAGAGAGAGTACATCCATGCCCAAACCTGGATTCGAACCCAGGACCTCCCAATCAGCAGACAGGCACGCAGACCACTAGACAGAGGAGGCGGCAAATTTATTTCTAACGGTGGCTTTATCTTCTAAGTGAATTCATTTTAGCTAACGATGTGTTATGAAGTATGACATTAATTTCATCTAGCCTATCGAAAAATCGCTTCAACATCAACTTTTGCGTAGCCTTGTAAGCATCCTGTGATGACATGATTTTATCTTGATTCAAGTAAAGCGAAAGGAGATATCGAAAGAGATCTCCTTAGACAAAAGAGAACAAAGAGCGAATTTGACTTCTCAGGGACTTAAAGACTGAGTGTGGGCACATGCCGGAAAAACAAGAAAAATTCAGAAATAATTTCCAGTGACTAAGAGCTAATTACTTTGGTATGGATGTTTAGCTAGCAGTTGTAAGAAAATTGTTTATACAAAAGCATTTGATTAGCTATTTTTTAATTCAGCTCACCCAGAATAATTTTTAAAATGATATAGCCAAGTATAAGGATAAATAATAAGCAAATTATATCACATGAACATGATTTTCGGCAGTTTTTTTTTTAATTACAACCCTTTATTTTCCTAGCTTTTTTCATATTTTTAGGTGGGATCCCCTCATACGAATAAAATTCTATTCTTTTCTCCTTTTCATTCGATAATTTTAGTTAAAATTAAGCTCTGAAGCAAAAATAATGAAAAGTTTTCAGTAATATTTTAAAAATATTTCTGTTGTCCAGAATTCTAGAGAAAACAAAATGTTCGCCATTTTTAGAAGTTTCGAAAGAAATCTTGATGGGGTTACTATTTTTCAAAACAAGGTATTTAACGCAATTTAGTAAAAATAAATAAATTAAAAAAAAGTGCCGAATTTTGTATGTGAGCTCTACCGGGGCTGTTGTATTTGTTAGTTTCAATAACATGCCCTGAGAGAATTAAATGTAGAAACACATTAACTTATTAATAATCATATTTGATAAAATATATGCAGTCCAATAATACCAGTTACAATCATTTTTTCAACATTTAGAAAAATATTTAGAAACAACATTTGAGAGAGAGAAAAAGAAGTTAATAAGTAGTTTTATTAAATAAAGTTTTCAACTATTTATTTGAAATTAAATTTGAAAAGTTTTAATCATAAATTAAAAATGGAGATTAAATAAATATAGAAAATATAAGAACTAAGATATCCAAATTAGGTGACAACTTTTACACTAATGGTTGTGACATGATGTAATGCATAAGTAAGAAATAAAGTTAAAAATAGAATTAAATACTTCTATGCAGTTCTTTATAAATTAACTAGATGTTCAACACCATGTTCTTCCAATTTTTTTTTTTTTTATCTATTATATCTTTTACAGAAATACATACATTTATTCAAAATAATCATGAATTTCTTTGCGAATTAAACACTTCTTTTACCAAACTTTTAACAATTAAAAAATATATAACCTTTGAACATTTTTCTTCTGTCTATGGCATTCTAATATAACGTGGTAGCAAAGAAGAAATGGCTTTGCTTACTTTGGAGATCACTCTTGAAATTGTTTCTTGGCTTACCTATGCCTAATCATCAATTACAAGCTGGTGAGCTTCCATACCAAAACAAACTTAATGCAATCAAGTTGTTCACCCGGATCTAGAGAATCATTTAAATAGCTGGTAGGTCCTTGATTTTAATAGCTTCGAAATAGTAGAAAAGAGATATACTGTGTGTGTGCATATATGGATTTCTATTTCCTAATCTTCCAGGTTCCTTTCTAGAACTAATGTTTCGTTCTAATTCCTCAAAAAACTTTAAGGGGTGCTGATTATAATATAATGAAATCGAAGTAAAGTTTATTCGAAATAATTAACATTAAGCTATCAAATTTGTTTCGTAAATAGTAAACACTATAAAGTATACAAGAGTTGAAAAGAAGTGTGCAGGATCACTTATCGCATATATAAACTGCACATGTACAGTCTGGTTTAATCTTCCCGTAAAGGAAAGTTAGGTTTTTGAACCTCGAGGCAGATTTTCACCTCGGTTAGTTCTTTTGAAGTTGGTGGTGAATACCGTTTCAGCTTTGACCCGGGATTTCCCTCGTACCCAGCAGCCGAGGTTGACGGTAAATACGGCCGTTAAAGAAACAAGTTCGTAAAGGTCCCGGTTATACTAATGCTATACTAGGTTTAACAGGAATCCATTTTAACTGTGTGATTAATTTTGTATTTCATAATTCTCAAACGTTTAAATATGTTTCAATGTTTGAAACAAATTTTAAACACATCAATGATGATATGTAGGAACAAACACAAGCACATTATTTTAAGGGAGAAATAAAATAAGATTCTTCTAAACATAAGATGTATTTAAAGTATTTTAAATACATCTTATTACGTTACATATATTAGTTATCTGAGTTATAACTTGAGGTCTTCCAGCATGCTAATTTTTTTATGGTTATTAAGACAAATCTATACTGATACACAAATTAGATTAATTTTGGAATTAATTGCCAAATTCAGTATAAGGCCTTTTATGATATAACTTATTACATAAAAACTAACAAATTAAAATTTCAGAGAAAATGTTTACATCTTGAAACAAAATTGGTATTGATTTGCTATTATAGATAACTATTATAAGAGATAATTTTGTAATAATTAATTTTTAGTTATTCACAAGCCTTTTCCTTTTATTTTGAATGTTATGCATTGCTGCTTTAATCCTTCTTTGCATGATTTTTTCTTTATTGGTGAAATAAATCAAGTTGATATAATTCATGATCAAAATTAAAGGAAAAATGGTTAAAAAAATCTTAGTATATATTTATAGCATAAATTTAGCAAAAAACAATATGCTAAAAATTTCCATCATCATCCA
>JAPDSC010164013.1:59869-81569 GCA_026290005.1 Latrodectus geometricus
TCAATATCTTTATCTATAAGGATGCAGGCTCTAGCTTCACTGTTAAGATCATAAATGAGCTTACCTTTTGTTCCTTTAAGGCCACTGACTCTACCCCTGACAAGCCAGGGCTCTTGAATCAGGGCCAGGTGAAAATCCTCACCAAGAAAATTCTTAGCGAATTGAGAGGTTTGTGGTGCCACTTCTACTGTGGTGGATGTTGGCTTGAATAACCTTCACCCCCATCAGTTTTTGAAGGTTTGTCAAGGACTTTGGCTTGAACTTGGTGAAGTCCAATATAAAATTTATATCTCCTTCTCCCAAGTGTAGCCGCATCCATTTCAGGCACGCTAAGGACGATGGTCTGTCCTGATGGTTCATTCTTCCGATGGAGTATATTCCAGTCGGTAGAGGTAAGCCCACCATTTTGTGCCTCGATTTTCCTCAAGAGCTCTTTGGGCTCCAGTTTGCTGCAGACTTTTGGCAGTTTAGCAATGATTTTAGTGGTTCTGACAAGTTTCCTTGCCTCACCCACCAAAAGAGTTTGCTCCTGCCAGGGGTTTATTTCATTGACAGTCTGTTCCAGCCACTTAGAGCTCTCCAGATCTGAACAATTGATAATAAGTGCCCCATTATCTAGTCTGCAAGAAAGAAAAGTGGGGGCGAAGCCCTTATCATTTCTTGTAATTTTGTTGGTTATCAACAACTCCAGGTCTGAAGCCTGTCCCTCAAGAATCACCGCCATCAAAGTCTCCTTATAGGTAGTAACCAGTTAATGTTCTAGGCGTGCACGTTGACAACCATAGAGTTAGCATCGCATACATTTCAAGCCTTTACTTTGTTAGATATGCAATCGAATTTGAAAGACGAACGAGCAATTAATTTAATACTTATTTAATTTTATGCCATTCATCTACGATAGTAGTTTGAGAAGAATGGCGATCCAATCTCACAGTAACTCATAAGAAGCTTCCAATAAGTGAAAGGTCTGAAGATCGGGCAGATCAAGACAAATACCAAAGAAAATCATAGCATTACAAGGGCTCTTACATTATCTTACGGAAAGAAGGCGCATTCGTACGCTACTCTAAACGTCGTCGCATTGGGCTTACCGTGGCCAAGTAATAAGTTATTTATCTTCAAATTAAAAAGTCTGTGGCTCAGTACCAGCCACTGTTGAACAAGATGGATGAACTTCAACTTTCTGCATGCACGTATGTTGAAGATGCTCAGAAATTTCCCAGATTTCCTCCTTTGCGGCATGTGAATATGCATACTATCGATAAAAGTACTTCGGAAGGCAAGTTATGAGGGGGACAGTAATATATCTTAAGCAGTTTTAGGCTGTTTACTACAAGGTCTTAAAACGTTGTTATATTGTATGAACAGGATCTATTCATAGAGATACTAGATGTGCAACACGCAAGTCTATTTCCAAACTAATGTACTGTGATATGATAGTTTTGAAATGCTGACATCACCACTGTCCGCTCAGGCATTAGTCATAGAAAGACATTCAATAAGACCGTTAGCAACCCATCGATTCTCATGGCATTGGTTGAATATCGACCAGCGTAAGTAATACCAGAGTGATAATTCATGTTCTAGAAACGATCATGCTTCTATCGAATTTTGATACTTGTTGGTTAGCATTTTTTTATTTGAGGTATAACACTATAATAAGAAAACTAAAATTACAGTGTGTTATTTCCAAAAGAATAATTCGTTGCACAACTTTTTTTTTTTTTAAGAAGTACTGTGTATGTCGCTTGTGTCCTTTCTGCATCTTACAAATGCAATAAAATGTTAATCATTTGAATATATCATCCTATTATGCCTTCAGTGGAATTTTAACGTATGTAATATCATTCCTTTCTGGTGTTGTCAATTAAATGGGCAACAATGTAACTTAAATTAGAGCTTTTAATAAAATCATATTGAATAATTTCATTAAAATATATTTCTAATTAATTAACAAATGAAAAATATTCCAAATAATCAAATATTAATTTTGGTTTGTTAACTTAAAATTAACATTTTTATATAAAAAAGAGTTCTAATGTATTCTACCATTAAGAATAGCCTATTCAATATTTTTTAAAAGCTTTAATTTTTTGTGTAAAGCTTAGTAAGTATATGTTACAGATCTAAGAATAAAAACTGGCAGAACTAATTCAACTTAATCTTTCATCGCTTTAGAGAAAATGCAACTGAAGACCAAGTGAAATTGGTAACTAAATGACCATCTCTTATTTCAGACACAGACATAAATGAATATATTCTACATTGTTTACTGTGTTCTATGATGAGATTTTTCATAGAATGTAATGCTATAGAGTTTAAATTTTGGATTAACAAGAAATAACATAGTATGCAATTTTTTTTATATATCTGAGAATAGATGTGTCAATTGTTATGATAAAATTAAGGTGTGTATTTAATATTTTTAATTGTTTAATAAATTATTTAAATGATTAATAAATATAGAAAATAGAATCAATTATTTGGAAAGGTGTTAAATTATTAAAAATTATTTGGAATTGTATTTATATCAATAAAATAATTAAACTGTTAATAAATCTTAGTGAAATCTTAATAATCATAAGTTCAATAATAGTATACATGCATTTTTGATTTAAATTTATAAGATATTTCGCAATTAATATCTAACTATAAATTAGGTTGACCAGAAAATTCGTACGTTTTTGGTAAGCCTAAGGATAGTTCTATATGTCATTTATTTTACATTTGAAACAAATGACATGCATACATATCGTTAAAAATGATATCTCAGGAAATCTGGAAAAAAATTGGTTACAATAAATTATAAGACCACTTTTAGAAGTCTCTGAATATGAAAGAGAAATTAAAGTGCATTTTAAATACAAAATATTATTTTTCTGGAATGTCATACATGGACAAACAGAATATGTGCTATTTATGACAGAGATACTACAAATGAAAGAACTGTATAAAAGTAGATTGCAAAGTTTACAGTAGGTGATTTCAAACTAAAAGGACAGGAATAATAGTAGGTTTAGATGAAGATCAGACTAAAATTGAGAGTAATCCACCTTATGGCATGCAAATTAGTAGAAAAGTTAATTAAGACAGACAGATCGATAACCGTTTTTTGATGAATGGCTACACAAACTTTTATATATGAATTCCTCAAAAATAAAGAGAAAATCTTAATAATTGCTTTTCAAATTTACTGTATAAATCAAGCGAAAAGACATTTTTGGAGAAATCAGTAATAGAACACACGAATTGGATAGTTTTTAATATTATTTGACAAAGTTTAAAGAGAAATAAGAGCCAACTATATTCAACAACCAAAAAGATAATTATGCTTTACATTTACAGGGGTTTGAAATTGATCCGATATTATGAACTTTTACGAATAACAAGATAAATTTAGAAAATTATTGTAAACAATTTCACAAATCACGGTCAGAAATTTCAAACAAAACGTCTAGATATAGCAAATAGGAAGGTGTCATGTTTCATCACACATCTTTGCTAACTTGAGAAAAATTGTTTAAGTATAGTTGGGCTCTTTTACTTCATCCATCATATTTACTAGATTCTGTGCCTTCTTATTTCCATTATTACAAAATTCTCTTACAAGAAAAAGCTTCACATCTTTGATCGAGATAAAAAATCATACAAAAAGTTTTTCCCTTAAAATCCTGAGCTATTTTAGGACAGAATTTGCAAGTTGATTTTAGGATGGACAAAATAGAAGCTTATAATTTAAATATTCTGTATTACAATTTTTCTTCAAAATAAGCTTAAACTTTCCAGACAAGTCAAAAATACTCTAACACCATATTTTCACAATTTGCCATGAGAAAAATATATTATTAGAAATACTTAAAAATAATATTCGAAGATATTTTAAAATAAAACTTTTATTAACAATCAATACATATTTATTCAACAAATAAGGTATAAACCAATCCAAAATATTAACAAATAAGTAAATAAACTATAGCACTTTATTCATTAAATAAAATGCTATACTGAAATATTAACGAAAAAGATTTATAATTATGAATCTCAAAACGTATATAAAATTCAGATTCTAGAAAAATATCAATAATTTCACCCTTTTGAATTTAGAAAGTGCTAAATTAGGTTTTATGATCAAAACTTTAAAAATGAAATCTGAAGAATGCTCACTCTGAACATAAATGATATATGTTTAAAAATTGTATTAATCTAAAAACAATGCTATTTTGTCATTTCTTTTATTTAAAATTTGATTAAAGTAGTCTAATTTCTCTTAAAAAAATCAATAGTTTGTAAAACACAAGTATTTAAATTAATAACTGGACATGAACTGATTAACAAACACACACACAATTTGGAAGAAAATTGCTTAGTATTTTCAAATAGATAATTGCTTTAGAAATATTTTTGCTTGAATATACACTTTCTATAAGAGAGAATCTCACAATAATAAACATATTCATAAAAGAAGGATACAATAAAAATTTAAATTTAATCATAAAATTTATCACTGTATGTATCAGAAATATGAAAATATAATATTCTAGCACTAATAAATAAATTTTGAAATTAATCCATAAATTTGTTATGTTTATCATTGTCATTAATAGACAAGTCCGTAATAGTCACATATTGTTATGTAAAACACTTACTTAATTATGTATACCTCTTACCATCAAGAATAAGCATTTTAAAAGTTATCTATAAATTTTGATGAAATTCCATCTAAAAACTTTGTAACTGCACAATGACATATAATACTTTAGTTTTAATATTACTGTGAAATTAATATCAATAATTTTATTTCAATTTTATTCCTATTAATAAATTGAAATATGCGTGAACTTAGAAATAATGAGACTTTTGAAATTCAAAGAATAATTAAAATGCTAAAACATAGTTTTTCTAATGGTAAACTTGTGACTATCATCTTAGCCATTTATTTACTTATGATTTTATTTAGAAAAATTAAAACTAATAAGCATATAACTCATGCCTCTCATTAGCAGTACAATTATCATTAAACTTAGTTGAGACACTCAATTCTAAAGGACACTTTTTTCTCTTGTTTGAATTCATAACTAAAATCAAACATTTTAATTGAAAATTTAAAAATAATTAGTAAGACAAAATCCAACAAACGTTAATAATTATATTTGTTAGATAATAAAATTATAAATTTAATTGAAATTATTACTTTAAACTAATAAAATTATAAAGAAATATTAAACAACTAAAACTTAACTTCTATGAATAATCTTGTAATAGATTTATTTTATGCATTTCATTTAGAAAATAATTTATTTATTAACAAACTAAATGCTGAAAAAAGTTGAAAAAGCTCAAAAATGATATATACAATGACTACAACCAAAAGTAAAAAATAAAGATGATATCTAGAAAATAAAAGTAACACTGAAACTTAGTTTAAATTGCAAAATCTGTACAGTACTTGTTTAGAAAATTCTAACTAATGCTTTTCCTTAGGATCTGTAACCTGTTTTACAATTTTTACCTGATTTCAACATCAGAGAAATTAAGTTAAATGCACTCACACAAAACATATATGCATTTCTTTAGTGATGATGAAAGACGTTAAATGAATACCATAAAATGCATTTGATCGAATCAAATTTTACAAAAATATTTTTCACTCATAAGAATATATGCTCTTTTCTTAATTTACAACACCTAATTTATAGCTATTAATGTATTTATGTAAAACATAAAATTGCTTACATAATTTTCAGCATTGTTTTGTTATTACTATTACACAAAAGATTTGAAGGTTTTTGAATAAACTGCAGAATCTCTTCAGATTCCTGTTTGAAATGGACATGTATCAGAATTTATCTTAACACACATTCACATTTAAATAAATTTTTTAAGAATACCATTTTAATATTTTACTTAAGGATATAAATAACATGCAACTTTTTTTTGAACGTAATTCAAAAATGTATATCAAACAAATACACATGGTAGGAGAATATTAAGTAAGATGACAATTTTAATGAAGCTTACAATAGTTTAATTATATACATGAAACTTCTAAACATTTATTTTAATTTTTAATGTTTGGCTGTTATAGGAGTTTCTTTCAGCACTACAAGGGGCGGAAGTGATGGTAATGTATACAGTGGGGCATCCAGTAGGTGTGCCTTCATTGCTCCAAATGAAGGTGGGTTTTCATAATTTAGAAACAGGGACCAAACAGAAGACTCCCAAGACTTGGCTTACCACACTCTCCAAAAGTGTCATTTCAAATGAAGAACATTAAGATCATGGCATATTTAACCTGCCTCAGCTGTTATTAGCGAACATGACAAACCTACAGTCATGTTGAGATCTGAACTCACTACCACCCAATAGCAAAAGTGAATGACCAAACAACCAGGCCACTACATCAAAAATAGTTAATGCTAGAATTCCACTTTTTTTGTAAAAATTGCAGAAACCTGTGCAGACAATCAATTTGCTTCAAATGTATATTTATACCTAGACAAATATGAGCATCAATTTATAATAAAAATATGAATTAAATGAATTAAAATATCTGACTTTAAGAAAAATAACAAAGAACAAAACTTAAACTCAATATGATTAATTTATTAAAATAACATTGATAAACATTTTTTTCATGCACTGAATGATTTGAACTTATTCAAATACCCTTAAATAATAGTTCTTAAAGCATTCAATGTTAAGAATTGGAATTCGCTACAGAAAAAAATGGAGACTAAATAGAAGGAAATAAAAAATGTATACAAACAAGTAAATAACCAATGTTTATTATTCACAAAGCAATCAAACTGAAGAATTTTTATATTTTTTATTATTATAACTCAATCATATTTTAAATCTAAAAAATAGATTACTTGTATAATGAGAAATAATCAGAAATTTCTGAACCCTTGTTTACACGATTTTATTGAAATTTTTAAAATAAAATTAAAGATTTGATTAAATTATAATGAAATAAAAAAATTGGTTAATTACAAATTATCAAAAAATTTATGATATTACAAGAAATCTTTTAAAACTACTATCCAGATTATTATTATAAACTGAAAATGAGTAATCAAATGCATTTTTATAAAATTTAGGAGAAATATATAAGGAAAAGTTAGTTTAATTAATTTACCCAGAAAACACTTAATTCATTTGAATGTTTCCATTTTAGAATCTAATTAAATTTTATTAAAAATAAACAAAATATTTGATTTTATAATAGTGAAATATAATAAATTACATAATGAGAAAAAAGTGGAATAATAATTAGATTCTTGACTGAATGAAATATATTAAAATCATTATTAAATTTATAATAAAAGATCTATTGTTAAACTTTTTATGCATAAACTTAATAACTTTGTTCCTCATATCTCTCTCCCTTTGTGTAAGAATAAACTAAATGTGATTTTGTTTAAAACTTATATACTCTAATCATATTTATTTATTTTTGAAGTAATATTTTTTAAGATTTTCAAGTAATTTATAAAACACATTTAATATTTTACAGAATATAAAACCAATAGTATTTCTCAAGAACTTGATAATTTATTTTTTCAGAGCAGAAAACTTTAAACAGTTTGTAGATTTCAACTGAGTACACATATAACATTAAGATATACTATACAAAAAATTTCAATAACAATAAATTGTTTATCTGTCAAAGGTTCAAGCAATATACATAATAAGGAATCACTGTGGCCCAATAATAGGAAAATGTTCTTTTAAGCATATGGTCCGGGATTCATTGATAGCCCTTTTTGAGCAATGGGAGATGGATTCTGCATTTTTGTTTTATGCATCAGTCAAAGTGAATGCTTGAAAGTTTTCTGGGTTTTCTCGAAAGTGTTGAATAAAGATGACCTACTATCTATTAAAGTCCCCCAGAAGGCAATTTATGTAGTGGATGCAAAAATGCCTTATGAAAGTCCTCAGTTGTTAGAATGTCCACAATGTGGTGTTAAAATATACATTATAATTGGTATAAAAATAAGTTAATATAAAAAGCTATAATAATTTTTTGAAATTAATCACTTGCATTCTTAATCATAATTTTAGATTTTTAAAATATAAATAGCAAACTAAAAACATACCATGCTTAGATTAGCTTGTAATAATTATACAATTACTTTTATTTGTTCTTACGGCGATTACTTATTACATAAATAATCCTCTTACCATCCAAATTTACACTATTCAAAAATCATTTCAATCATGTAGAATAAAGGAACATATTAGGAATTTGGTATTCCCCTACAACTTCATTAGATATTTTCTCCCATGATAACAATAGTATTTGTATCAATACATTAATGTGAAATAATAATTATAAATATTTTAAAATATAAATTACATCAAAATATATAATTTTATTTGTTATGTATCAAAATATTCAAACGGATATAAAAATATACTCATAGTAACATTTTTCAATTGACTTATCCATTCCTTATTATTCTTTAAGCTTGTTATTCTAGAGAAACATTTGACAACTATTAACATGAAACTTAAAAACTTTGGATACTATGAACAAACTTACTAGTGTGAAATATATTAAACTTAAAAAATGAATATTATATCAATCAATCAATGAAATATAAATAACTAACATGACAGTTAAACAACACTATGAAACAGTAAATATTTTTTTATAAAAACAGATTATCTTTATAATACACAGATAAAACATAAAGAAGTAAAATTATAGGTTACTCAGCTAGATTAAGACTATAATAAATTTCATGTAAGAAAATAATAAGTAAATATAATCGGTTGAGTGTTGAAATGAAGAAAACTATTTTTCTAAAAGTACAAGTTTTAAAATTTAAGGTGTACAAGAAGTCACATATAAAAATTTTAAACTATTCTAGTTTCTAAAAAGAGAGACAGGAATTAAAAATATGTTCTAATTTCAATAAAATAATACCTCAAAATAAAATTTTATGAGTCCTAATATACTGTATCTTATATATTTTGTATTAATCATAACTTACCGAGAAAACGCTATTTAAGTTTAGAAAAAGATAAGATATCATGGAAATCAAATTATTTGAGAAGTGGGGTACAAAATTTGTACTTTTTTAATAATACATGTAATATTACATTTTTGACAATATGTTATGGGAAAATTTTTAATAGTTGAATTTGCTTATCCAAACTACACTTTCAGCATCAAGACTTCACACATATGGATTAAATTTCCATACTCATAAGATAACAAAGCTGAACATTATGAAATATGAATGAAGATGAACATTTCTGTTATGTCTCTTTTTTCATTTCACGTTGTCTTGCTTTAGTAATTTCTCGTTCTTCTTCAGTAATATATGGGTAGCATTTCATGTGAAAAATTGGACAATTTACTTCCGATCTTTCATCTGAAATGATTAAAATAAATGGATTAATGGATTTAAACAAAATTATTGATGAAAAGTTTTTTTTCAGTTTCCTTTAACAAAATAAAATATTTTACTTCGGAATATTTCAAGATTTAATAACATTTTATCACAAATGATTCATTTCATGAGAATAGGGATTTTTCCTGTATTGATTTTCTTCACTCAAAGAATATAATTTCTACTCTCATTAAAAATTCTGTATTTAATAAAAGATGATGTCTCTGCCTGATTTTCATAAATTTTAGAAACAACACATAATAGAAGTACAGGTATTTGTGTTTTGAAAATGTAATAGGTAATGAACAAACAGTAATATTCAGAATTATTTTAGGATAAGAAATCATTGAAGAGATTAAATTAATCAAAAAAGAAATTAATTTATAAATAAAAGAGGTTTAAAAAAAATAGCATTTGCCTTGCAGGTAGAAATGCAGTATAAATTTCAAAAATCAGTGAATCATGAATCTATTTAGAAATATTTCACTTTGAAATAATTTAAAAAATCTAAAAATAAAATACCACAAAAAACTACAAAAAAAAAAAAAAAAATGTTTAATAAAATGATAGTCAACTTCATGGAAACAACTCAAAATTTAATGTTGCCAATAAATGATTTATCAAATCTTTGAACACCAATTCCTATTTATTAACAAATTTCAGTTTTCCTTTGATCCCACAAAAAATGTTGCAAATCTTTCTTAATTTTAAAGTCAAAACAATATACATTTTAGAAAAAAGAAATTGTAAGCCTTATCAAACAATGAAAAATTTAACCATTGGTGATTAAGTAAGAACTCTTTTTCTCACCGCAACTTTTTTTTAAGACATAAGTAACTCTACTATTTTATTTTTAAATCAACAGCCATACAATCATAAAAATATAAAATAACTGAAAAGCAAGTTATTCCACACATACATGCACGCACACACACAGCCAGTTGTTTAAAAAAAGAATCTAAAATTTAAGTTTTTCCAGAATGGGTAAACAAGACAAATAAGACGATAAAGAAAACTAATAGTTTACAGCTAAATAATCATCTTAGTTTAAATAAGCTTATTGTTCTCATTTTTACATCTATTAAATTCATATACTTATTTAATATCACTTTGTTATTATATAGTTAAGCTTCATATACATTTTTTTAATATTAAAGATTTTATTTAATTAAAAACTATTTTTTTTAAAAATTTAAATTACAGGGCAGAAATATAAATGCACATGGATAATTTGTTTACTTAAGAATTTCTATTTCAGAAAAAATAAAAAATTTTCAAAAGTAGGTGGAAGAAAATTTTGAATTCCTTTACTGTTTGTATAACAAAATAAATAGCCCCTGTCTTAATGGGAAAACTAGACTTGCTCCATTTTTGACACAGGAAACCAAAAATAAGGTGCCAATTTTGGCATACTGAATGCCTTGATGGAGGTTTAACATCTGTGATATCTGTTTAAAGAAGCGAATTTAAAAATAATGTTTCGTTCCTTTGTCTTTCTTTTCACAGAGGACCACACAAATTCTACTGAGTTTAAATCCCAGTGATAACCATGAGTTAACTGATTTTTTTCTCAACACTTTCATAAAGAGCACTAAGGATAATATACTCATAATTTTGAAATGACCTGATGGCATAAGTCACTGCTGTTTCAGTCAATACCTTTGAAAATGTTAGTGAATGCATATTGCAGAGGAGTGTATGTCTCCATATGCATAGAGAAAAATTTCAAACACCTTTTGTGATATTTATAAATTATTCATTGCAGTCTTCTGTTGTTTAATAAACTGTTATTTTGTTTTATGGCTTTATTGTGAGATTGGACCTATATATATAAGGATAGCATTTCTGGTCATGCTTTCCAATGAAATCATAATTTTCAATGAAATATAAATTAAGATGTTCTCTAAATACCTTCCAATTTTATAAACAATTCAGGAACAAGTTGTATGTTAATAAACGACATTGACCATCATATATAACAGGGATGGCCAAGACGTCAACCGCGAAGGCGTTTTAGGTAGACCGCTCGACCATTCCGATAGTGATCTCGAATATTAACGATTTAATTTGAGACTTATGTCATAGAATTAATGAATTATTTAAAATAAAAATTTACTACAGTATTTGCTTTAAAACCTAAAACAAACTGTGCAAAATAAGGCACTGAAATTTTCGTTTTACAGTGGAGTTAAATCGAAACAATTTGACAAAGTGGGATGCTTAGATTATATCCAGTAGCCGGCGCATGATAGCGACGCGCCGAGTCGTCTAGTCTACCCGTCACTTCTGGCCGTTTAGTTTCACTTCTAAGTTAATCGTCTTAACTGGCAGGTCGCTTGCTTCCTACCGCACTGATACGAATTTGTTTCAAAACTGTTGAATGTTTGAACTGTTGTTCTAAACTGTTGAATTTGTTTTTCAACAACCCGTCCAAAATGACTCAGCCAGGCACCAGTGCTAAGAGAAGTAAAACATACCATTATCACAATGAGTGAGAAGATGATTTCTTTTTGTTATGATGAAAAAGAAATGTGTTTGTCTCATAAGTAACTCAAGTGTGGCATTACCAAAAAAAGCAAACGTCGAAAGACATTTTAAAACCAAGTACTTAAAATACGCTACAAACTTTCCAATCGGAAGTGAACTTCGAAGAGTTAAAACACATGAATTAAAGTCGAATTTACATTAACAGCAATCGGTATTTATGAAACCAGGCACCAAGGCTAAAGCAGTAACATTGGCGTTGTTTAAAATTACAGAAGTTTTGATAAAGCGAAAAAAACCATTCAAAGATGGAGAATTGATAAAAGAAGCTTTCATTAAAGCGGGAGAAGTGCTTTTCCACAATTTTAAAAACAAATCTGAAATAATATCGTCAATAAATAATATTTCTTTGTCGCGTAACACTGATGCGACGGACTGAAGCTATGAATAATAATTTGGAAAATTTATTAAATGACGATTCAAAAGCTTGTAAGTTCCTATCACTTCAATTTGATGAATCCACAGATATTAGTGACATTGCACAGTTATGACTTTTTGTGAGAAAGGTTTTCGAAGATGACTTCAATGGAAGAATTATTAACTATAATTCCATTGAAAGGACAAACGAGGGGACAAGATATCTACAATTCATTTAAAAACTTTATAAATAAGACAGAATTTCCAATATATAAATTGGTCTCTATTACAACAGATGGAGCTCCAACAATGGTCGTTAATCGAACTGGTTTTATTGCCTTATGCAATAATGATGAGGAAATTCCCAGTTTTACCAGCTATCATTGCATTATCCATCAACAAGTATTGTGTTCAAAAACACTAAAGTCTAATGATATAATGCAAATTGCTTTTAAAATCGTCAATTCAATTCGTTCAAGAAGTCTTCAGAGAAGACAATTTCGGGCCCTTATGAAAGAAACTGAATCAGAGTACGGAGATCTCTTTTTGCACACAGACGTGAGGTTAAGCCATGGTGCTTTTTTAAAAAGATTTCGTATTCTGTTACCAGAAAAAAGAAATTTTCTACAAATAAAAGGAGAGTACATTACTGAAATGGGAAATGGCTCATGAAACTAGCTTTTCTCTGCGATATCACTGCAAAACTTAACGACTTAAACCTAAATCTACAAGGAAAGAATAAATAATTAACAGACATGATAAGCGCGATTAAAACATTAAAAAAAAAAAAAAAAAAAAACTAAAGAAAGGTATTTATCTCAATAAAGAAAACATGAATTGAGAAACTTCAAAAACATGGAGGAAGAGTGCATCTATAATCCAAACCGAGACTTCAAAGATTTCGCTTAATACTTACTTGTTTTGTTTGAAGAATTTGAAAGAAGATTCACTGACTTATTTAGGCTGGAAGAAATACTCAATTTTATGATATTTCCGTTTAATGAAAATGTCAACATTGATGGAGTATCTGAAAAAATAGGAAATTTAATAGATACAACTTCAGACACGGTCGAGGAAGAAATTATTAAATTAAGATGTGATATATTTCTTAAATCCAGAGTATCTAGCGATATTGATTTTTGGAAATTAATTTCTGAGGAAACATTTCCAAATTGATTTTGTATTTGAAATCATACTTTGGATCGACGTATCTTTGCGAATCTGCTTTTTCAACCATGAAAGCAATAAAAACTAAACATCGGTTGCGTTTAACAGATGAGCATATAATTTCGTGTTTATGCATGGCAATAAGCTCGTATCAGCCACAATATGATAAACTTGTCGCAGATATACAGTGTCAAATTTCATCTAAACAAAGTGAAGTGGATTGTCAATTTTTATGTATATGAATACTTTGATAATTTTCATCAGTAAATATTTATTTTGTAAATACTAAATTTTTTATTTTAGAAAAATTAGATAATACACCATTTTTTTCTATTACCGAAAATAAATAAATAAACATATATGTTATTTCTGCCATTGGCAGACCGCCTTCGATTTTTAAATTGTGGAGTAGACCACGGATCCAAAATGTTTGGCCATCCCTGATATATAAAACACATAAATTTTTATTTCATGTTAATACAGCAGCTGAATAATAATGAATTCAAAAGATTACTGGACACCAGAAAAGGTGAATAACACAATTCTAAAATTGAGATTTGACAACAATGGTAAATAAAACAAATTATTAAATAAAATATTAATAATGCAAATTGGCAATAAAAATATGCATTTTTTAATTTTTTATTTCACAATGCAGAATATCCCAACTTCAGTAAATTTAGTTATAAAACTAATAAAAGTGAACATTTTAAATGCTTAAAATATGATTAAAAAAATTTGCTTACGAGTTTTTAAATTTCTCATCCTAAAACAACCTTTCATATTTCCATAAGTGGTATTGAAACTGGTACTACTGACCCAAGAGAAAGAAGCACCAGGATACATAACAGGATATTCTCCAACAACACCTGGTCCATCAACTTGCTCTTCACTACCATTTTCATCAGTAATTGTCCAATGCCTCGTTTCAAGTTGGCATTCATCTGATTCAGAAGCATCAGGTGACATAGTCATGCTAAATAAATATATATTTCAATTTAATTACAATAATATAAAACAGGCATTCAACAACTATAGAAGAAATATATATCAATCATAAAAATTTTGTTATACAACATAAATATAAAATAACTTAAAATGTAAACTTAATATAAATAAACAAATTTTTTAAAATTATATAAAGTAAATTTAGTAACACAATTTTAAATTTATAGCAGTGGTAACAAATGTTTTAACTTCTAAATCCCTTATATACAATTTTCTATCCAAAAGCAGTTACAATTGAATGCAATATTAATATCTAAAAGTAAAAAGAAGAATTCAATATACTTACGTAATTCGATAAGTATGGTAAAACTTTGGTGGGTTTATTTTACTAATTTCTGGAAGAAAACAGGTTGCAACTGAAACAGTTATATCCCCAGTGGTTTCAGTAGCAACACTATCATGCAAAAATCTATAAATATAATTTATAAAAAATTAATAGTCCTTATATTTTAACATTAAATTTCAATGCATTTGATATAAATTATGTTAAGAATAAACTCCTAAAGTATAATATATGATTGGAGAACTGTCGCTTGAACAGTCGTGCTAAAGAAGACATATATATATATATATATATATATATATATATATATATATATATGAAACTGTTTTAAAATTATTTTTTAAAAAGTTACAAGAATTAAAATGCAATGTTTAAGCCATTTCATAAATAAGATTCTAAGTGAAAAAGTTGAATTAACACAAAATCCTCTCAATAGTTATTAAAAAGGCTTTAATAATTTTTAAAAATGATTTTGCTATCAGTTAGAAAACCTATTAACCAAATATACATTAAAAAATTTAAAATATAAGAAAAATTGCTGTTTTTCATTGCTTGTTACAATAAAGTTGATTGTTATGGCATGCAAATTACTATTAATCAGCTGATTAGTATAAACACATCTTCATAGTACATTCCTTTGTGCAGCTGCCTTTTCTTAGTCCTTGTTTCCCAATTAAAGAAAATTTCTTTTTACGACTTTATATATACTTATTTATTTTGTACTAATTTTGATATTTAAATTTTTTTTCTTTACAAAAACTAATTTATATACAAAAATTTAAATTTACAAAATGTAATACCAAGAACACAATCTTGTTTTCTTAAATATATATATAATAATGGCAACGAATTTTGAATCCATTTTTAATAAATCTATATTAAGTGGCTTTATTTTAATAATTTTTCAAAGAGTAGGTTTAAAAAAGTTTGTAAAATGTCAACATACTCTCAAGATCTTGGTTTATCAATTCAACAGAACCTTGCAAATTTGAGGGTCTAGTTTACAATGAGTTTCTTTTTTTATCCATACTTCAAACAATCTGTTTGGTTGGGTTGCAAAACTTCCTTGCATTGTTGGAATAAAGAACATTTGAAGTTTTGAAATTTGTAAAAATATTTTGATATGCTGCTTCTCAGCTCTTTTACTTTGTAAATTTTGGAGGACAAAATTTGTATGATAGTCTTGATTAAAATGAATCTGATATCACAATAAGGATTGGATTGCACATCTTGTTGATTGGTTTTTCTAGACCTGCCTATCAGATTCTAGACCATGCTGTGCCAAACAATAGTTATAAAGCAATTTTTTATTAAATAATTTAAGTAATGTTAAAATAAAAATTAAAAAAAATTATTTAAAAATATATTAAAATGCTATAAATGGAAATAAAATAAAAAAAATAATAAAACAATTATATAAGTATAATGATAAAATTAAAAAACACATAAAACCTCTAATGTAACATTTATTCCAATTTTTTTAAATCAGATAAAATGGAGAAACAAATTGCTTGCAAAAATGCAATAAAATAGTAATGGGTCAGCTCCCCCAATGAATTTTCCAAATTTAAAAAATTACTATTAAAAATAAAAGACATTGATAGTTAAATTGAATGAATATTTTAAGATTTTTTTCCTATAAAAAGGGGAAGTTATTTCAAAAGTAGACTTGATGCAGCATCAGCAGCTGCATTCAGCCTTTACATTGAGATCTGGGATCTAACAGAACATATCATATACTTTGCTAACAAAGGAATCCAATACTCCAAAAATCTTGCACACAACATGACGATAATGAGCATTTGCATACTTAAATGCTTCAAAGACAAGTTATCAGCACATTCACAAAATTAAAAAAAATTGTCTTCTCCTTTTTAATCCCATGATCAGGTCCATGACTGCCTCCACCCTCAACTCCTCAAGGATCACACCAGGGCTGTGGTAAAGGTCACTCCATGAAAATACATTTCAGTAAATGTTCAGAACTGGCTTCTTCAGTGTTGTACTTTGTTAAAGTGGGAAAAACTTTGTTTCCTGGGAAAACCTTAGTGTCCTAAGATGAACGGATTTGAGCCTAGACAAGGCTGTCTGGTCATGCCTTTCCCTGCCAAAGCTCAAAGCACCTCCAGGGCCAGAGTTACAGTACCAAGGATGAGACGGAGGTATTTTCCAAGATGAAAATTCAATGCTCTAAAAATTGTGGTAGTCACAAGCTGAAGGGCTTGAAATATTGCAGTAATTTTAACAGCAAAGATGGAGCAAAATATGCATAAAGGCTAGATATATAAAACAAGCTACAATATTACCAAACATATATATGGGTAATATTGTCAATAAAAATATCATAGCTTGTTTGCGATCCATCTATGAATACTACTACACATAAGGTGTACTAACAGCAATTTGATAAAGCTATTGAAAAATAGAAACTATGTCCATCTTAGTATACCAATTTAGTGTACTTGTATTTACTCTAGATATCTGTGAATTACACTAGGGATATAACAATACGTCTGTCTTGAAAAAACAGACATCATATAAGTCAGAAAAATACAAGTAAAATTTCATTTGACTGAGAAAAGATGGGATGCTTGATAGATCACATATAATTTCTTAAGAGTAGGATAAAGATGTATGATCTTAGAGTAGTAATTGAGAGAGAGCTACATATATCACAGGTCTAAATGCAGTTATTGGCATATTATACAGACTCTGGGCAGGTGATATGTGGAATGCACATCTTTAAAGCAGAGTGATGAACAGCATACAATCTGTGTAAGACAGAAAGACCTAGCTGATCTGTAAAAAAACCATAGACAATACAAGATAAAATTAGTAACTAGTAAAGTTAAAGGAGTTATGTGCAATCACCTACCAAAATGAATTTGAAAGCACCTTGAGAATATTAAGCAATTGCTCACACTTTTGCAGAAGAAAAATTTCCATTCAAATAATACTCCAAGAATGCTTACCTAATTGACCATAGGTAAGGATTCTTGTATATATATATGGTTGATGTAGATCACAAGATCATTGAGAGAGCTAGTTTTCTTATCAAAGTAAGCATAATTACTCTTGCTAGGGGAAAGAGAGAGTATGGACATAGGAGAAAGAGAGAGTATAGACATTCTCAGTACACCATGTAGAGCTTAGATTGACAGTCTCACAATTGCAATAGTCTCTCAATTAGACAAATATTTGATCCATGGAAAGATATTTGCAAGTTGTCAACAGGTGATAATTGATGAATGATTTTACTAATATTAATGTTAAAATAGTTGCATTTAAAATGGAACACTGAGAGATAACTGCAGTTTGAATAAAAGCATTAAAAAAGGGTCCAACACAAAATTTAAAAACCTAAGAGCATAAAATTTTTTTTAAATGATTTCTTCACATAAAAGTTTTGCAGAGTTGGATTTCCTGGTTTGGTTTTAACAAGAGTGGATATACTTTAACATGTCAGTAGCTTTACACTGCTTCACATTAACATCAGCAAAGTGAAGCATCATTTACCACAATGAGTGATAGGAAGTGACTTTCCCTATTGAATTTTGTGGGTTGAGGATGTGTCTTCATTAATCTGTGGAGTCCAAAATCTTTCTGATGGTGTAAAATGGATGTGAAGAGGAGAATGCAAGCTCAGGTGTGACCTTATCATAGTACAAAATTGCAAGATTTTCTTAATTTTGAAAGTTTGTTTCTTTTAAGACAATTATCCAGAATCTAAGAATATTTTTAAAATTTTAGAAACACTTGACTTGTCAAGACCAATTACCACACAACTCTCCCAGTTATAGAAGTGTACTTATTAAGAGCAATTATTTTAGAACACTTCCTTGGAGTAATATTCCTCTTTGAACCAGCAAAACTAACATGCATTATATGGAATATAAAATTATAACTATCCTTTGCCAGACTGAAAAATTCACAGCTGAACTACTAATATGCTAAAACCAGTCAAGGAGAAAATATTGTCAAAGTTTAATCTATCAAACTACTTCTAGGGAGATATAACTGCTTTGAGGAGGTTCTACACAATATTGTTAATCATATGCCAACTCAGACAAAAATTGCATGTCCCAATTAATTCAAACAGTATAATATTATTCTGAATTTTCAGAATTGTGAAAAGTTTTCATTCATCTGAAAAAAAATATATAAAACTAACATAAATCTCATATTAGATTTTCATATAAAAAAACTTTTGTTTCTAAATATGTGAATTAGTTTATATCTAATTTTGATGATAATGAACAAATGTGCAAGCATTTTATGACTGCAGCATATGAAACTCTTATTTTAGACACTGTATTTTATTAAGCATTTAAGTCATTAGTAGAAGTAAAATTATACTTTTTAAATACTATTGTTTTTACAACTATAGTATATAATATACAAATGTTTAAATTGTTTTTAACAAAAATAATGTTTTTATGATGCACAAAACAAAAAAATTAATTATTTTTGATAACATTTAACAATTTTATCATTGATACGAATATTCATAACAAGTGGTCTCAAAATCAAACAACAAAATAACTAACTAATGACCAAAATTATGTATACACATGGATATCACATAAATTTTATTTAAGGGCACAATTATAAATAAAAAAAAAAAAAAAAAAAAAAAAAAAAGGAAAGTTTAAATATGTCATATACTCAACTTATAATTCTATGTGCAAGGGTATCTTTCCTCTTAATTGAAATTGATTCCCTAATAATTAAAATTTTGTAATTTATATACTAAGAATCTTAAACAATTACATTTTCTGAACACTTATTGACATATAGATAAAGGAAAAAAAATCTCACTCATATACATACATAACACCAAAACTATTTCTATAAAGTTTATAAATTCGAGACCATTATTAAATAATTTTATACTTAAATGATGAAAAAAATTACATATATGGTTGATCCTGCAGCAATACATATTCATTATTATATAAGTGGTTAGCATATGTAGTTAGCCAATCTTGAAATGAAGTCCCTAGAAAAGTAAATGTCATAATAGTTACTATAGAGAATGTTATAATGCAATTATTTATCTTGAACAATGAAATCAAACAATTACCGTATTTTCCTGTATATAATCCGCAGCGGCGTATAATTCGCGGCAATTTTTTTTCGGCGAATAGTCTAAAATATGTACTGCTAACATAAAATAGGTGTAACATAAAATAAAAAAATGCACTGTAGGATTAAAAATTTAATAAATTGTATAGAAAAAAAGCAGTTATGAAAAATATCAGTCTAGATCCAGTTAATCGCAAAGTGTGATAAACGTGAGATGAAAGAACGAGATCGATCAAAAGCGATAATTTTTAGAAGAGATTCTTGTAAAACTTATCGATATTTAGCTTTTAATAACTTTTAAAAAGATGTTAGACATATTTAAATTAATATATATGTGCTTCGTTAATATTTAAATGAAAAAAATGGATTATTTACAAATTGCGTATTTATACAGTTTTTTGTTTTTCACTTCACATTAACACATTTGACGCCATTGTTATAATTTGCTTTCGCTATAGCTTTTAATTTAAAATCTGGTGTGTAACTTAAAAATTTTCTCTTCGATATGACGATATACGAATTTGAATATTTTCAAAACGAAACAGCTCACGTCAAGGCAAATTGCAAAATGACGTTAGCGAATTTACACCAGTAAAATCTTTAAGAGGATCCCAATTCATTTTTGAACGTTATTGCACAAAGCCGATTATAGTTTAAATAACTCAGGTGTGTCCTGGTACCACCTGTTATTTATATTATGAAACAAAGAGTATTTCTTTCAAAACTTTCTTGTAAGCTTTTATGATGGAGAATGCTTTTTTTATCAGATAATCCGCGGCGGCTTATAATACGCACAACGAAATTCGGAACTTTTTTAACACATAATCCACGGATTATATACAGGAAAATACGGTAAGTAGTTAAATTCAATCTATTTAAGTCTTAAATAAAGGAATAGAGAAATCTATATGTTAATAAAGCCTTTAACAAATTAATTACATATAATAATAAGGATAAAAATTTGCATATAATAACAATAAATCAATTGAAATATAATACAAAATATTATTTCTATATAAATGTAGTTTGAAAATTGACATTTTGAAATAATTTATCTCAAAGTAAGCAGTTAGTTTATATTTATTGTTTAATGTGATTCTGGATCAAATATATCGCACATCAATATTGTTACTAAAATTTCTTGGCACACAATAAAAATTGTTGGTATAATTTTTTTAGTCAAGAAGATTTGATTTGTCAAAATTTGCATACATATTATTTGCAATTAAATGTTAGTTAAAATTTGCTTATTGATTTAGTTAGTTTATTAGTTAGTTATTGTTCAATTGTAATTTTTTGCATGAGAGCTAAGCAGATTAGAAATAAAATTAAAAATGGATTCAAAATCCACAAAAGCATCAAAGCTTGAGTTGGGAATCGAATTTACAAGCTGCAGAATTGAAGGCCATTGTGATAATTGAAAGAGAGATCTACATTTGCTATTAGCCTACACATACTCCTTTCTATTATATAGGGAAATAAGATTCATAAAACACATAATATGATCCTTGTAGACTAACTGGATATTAAGATAAGATTTTCTATCATTCTTGGATTAATCACAGCATCAATTAAACATTTTATCAATAATAATAGATCAATTGTTTGCTAAATCATCATACAGTTTAATATTTAAAAATATGGCAATTTTTTTAAACCTAAACCATAATTTTCTTGATTTAAAATAGAAAATTTCTAATTAATTCATTGTAAACATTACTCAAAAATAAACCCATACACAGCAACCATCTATCTTTCATACCTTTATCTACAAAATATAAGTGCGTGCGTGCGTGCGTGCGTGCGTGCACACACACACACACACACACACACACACACACACACACACACACAC
>JAPDSC010164013.1:86284-138272 GCA_026290005.1 Latrodectus geometricus
TATATATATATATATATATATATATATATATATATATATATATATATATATATATATATATAAGTGTTTATTGAAATGTAGCAAATAAAAATGTATTATAATCTAGTTATTTTTTATCACTCATGTTAAGCCAATAAATTTCTGAAGTGAACTTTTTAGATATCTAGAATATTTTAAGACTGTTGTGTGGCACTCTGTGCTTCTCTGGTAATGTTGGAATATAGAAATGTAAAATAACTATTATTTATTAATTACGGTTATGGGGGGGATATTTCATTGAATTTGTCTACATTGAAATTCATCAGCTTTTGAGAGAATTATGCCCTTCTCATTCTTATTCTTCTTATTCTTTAAATCAAAATGTTTTAACAATGCTATTCCAAATTCAACATTTTGCTTGTTATAAGCAAAAATATGTATGCAATTTACCCAGTCCAATTTATTGAATGTTAAACCTGTTAAAACATCTTATCTAAAAAAAAAAAAAAAAAAAAAAAAAAAAACTTCTACTAGATTGGTGTAAATTATAAGAACATCAGTTTACATACTTAAGAGGGATCTGTACAATATCCTTCTGGTTGTTTCATCTAGTTCATTCTATCAAATTAACTTCCTTAAATCTGAAATTTTTCCTTCTTTAAAATTGAAATTTTTCCTGGTGGCTGATTTTTAGTAATGAAATTAAATAAGTTTCTATCACATTGTATATTATTCTGTGCACAGTACTTAACATTTTTGAATGAATGCAGTCTATCATTTTGAGTACCTTCTATTCTGTACAGTGGATATATGAATATTTTGGTTTCTTGGAGAGTTATTACAATTGCTCTTGGCAATCCTTATTTCACATTTTGTCTTGGCCTGAGCTGTTTCACATTAAAATTATTCAAGCTCATAAATTGTCATGTGGAAATTAAAGTATATAAGTTACAAATCAATTCTAAATTAAAAACAATAGGTAAAGCAAATTAAATAATGGTGTCAAACGTTAATGTAAGGTGGAAAACAAAGCATAAGCAGAACAGCAGGAAAAATGCATCCAATGTACAGTTTGAAATAATTTATTTCATTTAACGAAAATATATTTTACTTTAAAAATATGACTAACTTCCTTTTAAAAGTTATTAAAAAACTAATAAATTTTTAGTTTACTAGAATCTTCTTGAGACTTATTGACTTTGCAATGAGATGGATCCAAATAGATTCAATCAGGTGTTTTTATAATAAATCCTTTTTGTATAATTTATTATATTTTTAATCATGCTATGTATTTTTTATTTTATGTAACACCACATTATCAGCCGTATATATTTACGATTATTCTAAAAAAAAATAATAAATAAATTAGCCACAGATAATGCAGGGTTTTTTTCTTTTACTAAAAGGGGAGAAAAAAAAGAAAAAAAAAAAAGAAAAAAGATCTGGTGGATAACATGCCTCTGCAGTGTATACACATACAAAAACAATTGCTAAATTAGAAAAAAAGAGTAAAATTAAATAAAGTAACTAACAGCATCCTTTTGTTTTTAAACTTTTAAGCAGAACTTATATTAATACAAGCAATATTTACTCACCTGATATGAAAGCATCAAGGTATCTACGTCCTTTTCTTGGCTCACTAAAAACAGGATAAAATATTGTGTTTACTTCATAGCCATCCTCATCTGTGATTGCTAAATACTGTGTCAAACCGGAATGTAGACAAAGAGTTAGTGGAATACACCCTTTCAAACCTTCCCGTTCCTGTGAAAGAATACTGCGAGGTATTTTTTTTAGATAATTTTTCAAATTTTTCATTTGATGAAATTCTATGACAATAAAATTAAGTAATGCTTTTTAATCAATTTATCAAGTGAGAAGTTCCCTTTTCCCCACTAGGAAGCAATCAAAATAACAAATGAAATTTTTTTAAATAAATCTAACACAGACATAGAATGGAAGAATATAAATGTAGGTAAAATATGATTTCAGTTATTTTAAAATCATCATTGTTTGGAACTATAAATGGAAAAACAAAATTTATACTTCTTTTTAGAAATTTTAAGCAGAATATTCTGAAAATTTTTTATACAACATATTTTAAGGCCTGATAATAAATCCTTTTTATCATAAGAATGATAAGTACTTTAATAAAAAGAATGTATCATGTTTCTATTTGTAAATCATGAATAGTTATAAGTATGTGGTGGTATGTGACAAAATAAAATCTAAATATCTTTGATAATAAGATTTAAGGAAAGTTTAACAGACAACCAGAAGATATGAGACATTAAACTTAATATTCACCCCTCTCCAAACAAATATTATTCTTTATTAGAAAATCGATTAGGTTGTATAGTAAATAAAAATAAACTAGTACTTTGTTGAGGGGTATGGTTGGTTGGTTGGGTTTTGTTGCGCAAAGTCCAAAAGAGGACAAGCTTCACCGTTGAGGGGTATGAGATGACACTGCATGCCTGGCTTCAGAGTAAGTTTTGTTTTATTTTCACTATTGTAATTTCTTTTTCTAATACTCATGCTCAATATGACTAGGAGTAAGAAAGATGCTCACCACTGCAATTGACATGTACCGCTGTCATGTCCAACTGAAACACATTAAGCGCAAGTGTTTTTAGCATGTCCAAAATTTTGATATTCAAAACAGCATAAAGGATTTGGAATATAAGGTCGAAAATTGCAATTTAGATAGCCAGCTTTAATAAATTGAGGTAGTGTAGGAGTTGCAAATGTGAGTATAAGGTGTTTAGCTTTTACAATTGTGCCCTTGATCCTGATTGTACTGCGCTGTACATGACACATTTTTTAGTCAGCAAGATTAGGTAAAATTTCTTCCTTTAAACAATAAATAAATCATCAGCTGAAATTAATCCCAGTATAGAATTTAATCTAATATGGGCATATACTGTAATATCAATATTACAGAGACATTTTAGTCTCTGTAATATTGATATTTAGTTTTAGTATGGTTTTGGCCAGTTTAGCTGATAATACAGATGAGACTCTTAATGAGACTCTTATTAATTAAGGAAAAACATTATCAAAATTGCCCTCCATTCTTTTAACAATGAAATATTTCTGATCACATACCATTTGTTGCTCCACAGGAAGGAAAGAATTACTTCATAAGAAAAATTCATAAACAATAATAACTAAACACAAGAAAAGTTGATTACTTTGGGACCTAATCACACCATCCACTATGAAGCCCTACAAGGTGATGCAAGATAATTGTACCAGTGCTAGCCAGGTCTTATACACTTTTGATACATCTCTGATTTGGTCTCCACCTTTGTTGAGTCCATAGAAAATATAAGATAGCTTGACCCATGTAAGCCAATTCTTGTTCTGAGGACAATAACACCTCTCCTATTTACTTGAAGCAGAGGCCAAAGTAATGTGTTAGTCTCTGGGAGCCTTAAATACCAGGATCCTCCTTTCCAGAAACATGGGTCTCCACACACAGCAAAATTTAACCCCTATGAGAAGCTAGCAACAAGGTAGCAATAGTTATTCAAGGGGGAACCTCAACCTTTTACAAAGTAACTACCACAAGGGCGAAAATGAAGAAAAAGCAAAGAAGAATAGGAGAAGAAAAGAAAGAAGAGAACAGATTGCTGGGGTACCTGGAGATTGTGACATCTGTGTTTATTTAAAGAAAGTGTTGTTACATATGACACTTGGCGAAGCCAAGCCCGCTTGTCAGGTACTGGGCGAATGAAGTCAGAAAGAGTGTTTTCCCTTTTTTTGAACAGAGCACTTTCTACGTAGGGTGGAAGTATGACTTTGGCTCATAGATGACAGCACCATCTTGTGTTTTCATCATATAGAGAGAGGGGAAACCAGGGAAGATCCACAAAGCCTAGCTTCTAACCATCCCAGAGGTATTAATTTAGAATAGAAACATGGAGGACATTATGGCCTAAGGTATTTTCTGTGCCCCAGTCACCATTTGTTAATATGACGGATGTTCGGATAAGCCGGGATTTGAACTCACCACCTTCTGATAATGAGAATGACGCTCTAATCAATCAGGCCAACATGGCCCCTTAAAGAAAGTAAAAGCATTGAGGGGGAAAATCACAATAAACATAAATACAAATATTGTAAAAAATCACAATTAGGAAAAACTGGAAGAAATTTTGAGTAAAACACAAAAGGAAATTAGCAGAAAATAATTTACAAATAATCAGGAAATAGCAATCCTAGATGACGAGAAAATACTGAATATAATCCAAAGCTAGTACAAAAAAAAAAAAGTTATATTCTAAAAATTTATTAAAAATATAAATAAGTATATACAAAAAATGTTTAACGTTAATTCCTGAATTACTTCAATATTTAGCAAAATCAAATAAGAAAACTTCTTTATAGGTGAATTTTCCATTTTAAATTATTTTATCATTCATTCTCCTCAAAATATTGATAACTTTTCCATGTATGAGTTTGTCCACTTCTTGACTAAAATTTTTTTTATTATTATTTGGATATATTTATATCATTGAAAAGTAAAGTTAATGAAAATTTTTATTTGCTTTTCTATCTGGAAATTACTATATTATATAAAAGTTGATAGAATGGGAACAGAGATTTAAACCACATCATTATTTAAATATTAATGAATAATAAACATGAAAAATATTGGATATGAAGAAACAGAAAATCTATCATTCAGTTTACAGTGAAATACCCTAAATATATCAGATTTATTGTTAAAATTTTTCAACAAGAGTTTCTACTATCCCAGTAAATATAAGCATGTTGGTATTCAATAAAGCTGTTACTGGCATGTTATCTTGGCTAGATGTAGCCTGCCACTATTTGGACTCATTGGCGGCCTAATCAATAATGTGATCATCCTCTTTGATGTTGGAACAACAGTGCAGTCCTCTGCTCACTAATGCTGGGTTGCCAGCATATAGGGGCCATGATATTACTGATACACTCCCATATATTGTTATTCATTAGCCCTTAATTGTTTAAATGGCAGTGGCCACTTTAACCACATAGAGCAGTTATAACTTATTTTTTATTTATAATAATTTATATTTGCTAATAATTTAAATACCATAAGGTTAAAATATAAATACTTGAAATCTATTAAATTAAAAAAAACTATTTTTAATTAATTAAACTTCTATTAATTTGTCATTATCTTAGGAAAACATATTGTTCTCTTTATATGGAAACTAAAATAGATATCAAAAAATGAATTTCCTATTCCTACTGTAGAAAGCTGATAATGTTAGTCATTTAAATTCTACAGCTTATTTATATTCAAAATTCAAGAAAAGTTTTAGGGTGAGCTTCATCAAATTTCGAAAAATTCTATACTATTTTTTAAGTATGCCAACTTTGATAAATGTTTGGCTATTCATTAAACTGTCAGAAGATACTGATAAAATAATCAAAAACTGGATTTCCTAACTCAGATAACTCAGGAAGCATTAATCTTAGAAAAAAACTAAATATTCACAAAAATTTAAAACAAAAAAATTTGTTTTATTTATTTTCTTACCCTAAATCCAACCAAGACTGTTTCTAGATCTAAAAGAGATTCACTTCGATAATGACCAGGACTAGACATACTACCCATGATTCTAAAATAATAAATATACATCAGTCGTGTAATACAAATTTTTTATGTAATTTTAATTATTACAACTGACTAAACTTATTTATTAGCGATTATAATAAAATTCAATAAGAGATATTTTACCCTGGGGAGGTTAATCTTTGGCCATTGCATATGCGATAAGAACAGCGGAAGTCATTTGGAAGTTTACGGAAACCTAATTGTCTTTCTAAGGAGTTCAGCTGTTCTTCTGAAGCACCATCTGATATTTTGAAAGAAAATATAAAATTTATAATGAGAAAATTTCTTAAAAGATTTATTGTTTTATGTACATAACAATACACATTTTTTCAACAGAATTTGATAAAGGAAATAGCACTTTTAGTTAAAATAGGACCTATATTTTAAAGTAGATTCTAAAACAGAAAATATTTGTGCTCAAAGTTAAATTCAATACATAATCTATATTATTATGGACCAGTGTACTAACCATTTAGATGCCAGCTGGTGTGTTATCCCTTATTTATACTAAATTAATATATTTTTCTCAGTATAATTGTAAATGTAAGTGTTAAAAAAGTTTTGTATTTCACTGTACTGACACAGATAATCTGACAAAAAGAAAAACATCCTTTATCAGGAAAAACATACAAAATTTTTTTAAAGAAATACCGTTTATGTTTCATAAAATAAATAAAGGTGGCGTTAAGACATCGCTGACTTATTTCAGCTATAATCAACTTTGTCTAATTACATTTAAGAATGAATTTGCTTTCTTGGAAAGACATTTTACAATTGCAATTCCCTAACATCATTTCGCATTTTGTCTTCACATGAGCTGTTTCATTCTGAAAATATTCAAATTCTTATATTGAAATATGAAAGCAAAAAGGTTTAAGTTGCATAGCAGATTTCAAATTAAAAATTATAGGGAAGGTAAATAAAAAAAAATGATGACAAAAGCGTTAATGTAAAGTGAAAAACAAAGCTTGAGTAGTACAGAAAAAAAAATGTATCTAATGCGCACTTCAAAAATTGTCCATTTCTTTTATTTAATTATAAACCAAACAAATATACTTTATCTTTAAAGCATGACTACCCTCATTTTAAAAGTTAGCTAAAAATAAATTTTAACTAGAATTTTTGTGGAATTATCTCTCTTGTGCTTTCATGTCAGTTTATCAAACTTTGCAATTAAGTGAGTCCAAACAGATCATTTTCATAATAGATGTTTTTTCTGTGTATAATTTATTATATTTTTAATTATACTATCATAAACATATCATATTATATTTTTAATCATGTATAAACGACTACATTTTTATTTTATGTGACACCTTCATTATCAGCAGTATATATTTTCGACAATTAGCCAAGGAAATAGCAATGAATCTTTTTCCTCTACTTAAAAAAAAAAAAAAAAGCCTTTTGGATAATATGTTGCTGCGGGTTATATGCAGAAAAATAGAATATATAATCAGTGGTGTTGTGCTATTTTTTTTTTTTTTTTTTTTTTTTTAAACCGGAATGTGTATATATAATTATATAGACAGGGCTGATCCTGGGTAGGCTTTTGTTTTCGCATGTTCAAAAATTTTTTTCTTAATGACGTTAACTGCGATTTTTTATCTTTACTGTAGTAAGAAACGGATGTGGAACTCCATTCCTTTGAAATATTTACACCACGGGTTTTAGATACCCCTAAGTGCTGTATTTTGTTACAAAAAGAACAACCTAATTTTCCGGATTCAGAAAGTAAAAAAGAAAACTGTCTTTTCTTTTCTAACCACATTTCCGCACTCCAAATATTAGGCCACGAGACTTCGTCAGAATCATTATCATTATAAGTACTTGTTGACGTTGATGCTATGTCTGCAAGTTCAACTGATTCCAGTTGATTACCGTTGAAGATGGTGTTGGATACTTGGGTCAATGTTGCATTTTCCTGGGTCATTGACTCATCATCACTGCTAGTTTTTAGTTTCTTTTTAAAAAAATCGGTGATGCTACTGTTTTTTCTTTTTTTCATTCCTGTTGAAATTACTAATAAAATAAATACTATAATTTAATAGGGAAAAAAACGGACATTTTTTTAAATGATGTCCATTTAATATAATAAATATTAATTTTTAAATTTTAATAATTAATATTAAACGTAAATTTTAAATAATTAATAATGAAAATGAAATATACTTACACTTTAAGTTTATTAGATTAAAGATTATAGAAAAATGCAACTACTACATACATATATGTAGCACGCACGTAATCTTGTAGCGAGAGGTTCTTAGAAATATGTGAAATTAACACTAAGGCAAGCCGCACATTGAGGCGACTGCAGATAGGCAGCATAAAGTTGAGCCGTCATGCTGCCTGTCTGCTGTCGCCTCAATGGCAATATCAATATGGATAGATGTTTCGTATTAAGAATATTCATTATGCTTTTGGCAGAAATATCAGAAATTTATCAAATAGTTTGGAGACTATACTGTGCGTGTGTGTTTGATAGTTATCTTTGGAATATTTTATAAAGAAAACTTTCTATGATGGCGCCATTTTTTGGGCTATTATTTGATTAGCTATTGTTTGATATAGGGTTGATTAATTGATTTTAATACATTTTTAGATGTATTTTTAAAAGAAATTTTAAATAGTTTTGAGTAAATATTTGCAGTTTGTTATAAAGAGAATATTTTTTGCTCCTTTAACAAACCTCTTATTCTCTGACTAGTATTTAATGTATATGATTTAGCTTAGTTTTAAAATTAACACATGTCATAACAAAGGATATTTATCTTATTCCCAAATAAATACTGGAAAGTATATCTTATTAACTAATTTCCTTTTAATAAATGGTACATAAAAATCAAACTTAATATCAGTTATAACTTTACATTAACAATAAATTCATCACTTTAGTATATTTAGCTATTTTTTATTTAGAAAAAATTCCAGTTTGCGCGTGTATTCGACTCCATTTTAGCCAAGGACATAATTTAGAAAAAAATTAGTATAAATTTAATGATGTGTTAATCATATTACAATATTAATAAACTGGATTGAAAAAATGTACCTTTGTTTTTAAAGTACAGTGAATAACATTCAATAGAAATCGGTTGAGTTTTGAAATAACAATCCCAAATTTCTTAAGTTTTATATCATGCCTATAGAGATAATTTTACATTTCAAATGCGAGACATCAAACTTTAAATATTTAATAAAAACGTCAACGCTTTAGCCATATAGTTCTCAAGCAATCACAGAAACAGAAGATACCCGCTCAGAGGTATTGCGCATGCGTGAGATGTTCCTGCAGTCGCTTCAGTATGTGGTACTTTTCAACATGTCTCTCGCGGGCAGCAATGCATGCTGCAGGGAAGCGATAGGTGCGCGTTGGAAGCATGCTGCCTCAATGTGCGGCCTGCCTAACACTTTTTAATCGACACTTTGACTTAGGTAGCGTGCATAGAATATTTTGCTAACAGTAGTACTTATTAATCTTATTGTTACATTGTATTGGTTCGGGTTCGGTTCAAACCCTTGTTTACAATAATGCATATAAAAATTCGTCAAAAATTAGAAAAAAAAACAGCAATTCTTTTTAATTCGTCAGCCAATTCTTGTTATCAGAGATAATCTTTAGTACCGGAAGGCGTTCCTGTCCAAAAAGGAAGTACCGGAACGAAGTTCTGGAGCGTTCCGGCTCGACAACACCACTGTATATAATAAATTTTGTGAAACTTAATTTATTTTATTTCTTCAGTTATGAAAATATTTGAAACAATTATATTTATATAATTGATTATATTAGATATAAAAATCATTAACTTTAAATGTGATTTAAATTAAAAATTTGTAGACTATCTGATAAAAATGCATAATTTATGTATGCATAATAAGAAGAAATGAGCATTTACAGTCTCTCTCTAATGAGGTTTTGTTTGATATTGTTCATAAAACAATCATAAAAATAGAGGAGGAAATCAAATATTGTTTATTTTTGTCAAAATGTCAAAAATGTTTTATATTTTTAATGTAAAAGAAATATGATTAATTTTATCACATTTTATAATTTTTAATAATCATTTGAAAATTTTAAAAAAATAAAAAATAAAAATAACTTACTTTTTATGACTTATTTAAATACTTTTAATATGTAATCATAGGAAATAGAAATGAATCATAAATTTAGTTTACCTTTAATTGTCTGATATATTTGAAAACAATTAGTACTAAAATAACTTTTGATTCTATCCCATGTTCTTTTCAATTGTGCATAACAAGTGATATAAGCACCCATATCTTTGTACCACTCAATGAATAATTCTTCCCAAGTTTTTATTTCTGGACAGCTGAAAACAAAATTTAATAGAAATTATAATTAATTTCTTAACTATTTATTTGTAAAAAACTCAAAAGCAATCAGTATTTATGAATTTATTTGGATTTATGGATTATTTGATATTTATGGATTTATTGGATAATTATTAATCACAGTGAGAATGAGAAATATTTTATTGTATAATTATTAATGATAAATAAAAAACATTTTTTAATAATTACCATTTTTTTTAATAAAGACCATACCTGATACATACTAATTGAGAACACTTTGATTCATCTAAACTTCTCATTCAGTTCATAAGGCATAATTTTCAATCTTTTGGAAAGATTCAAAAGTCTCACTTTTTTTCAAATTTAAATTTTGAATTGGAATTTGACGCTTGTCTCTAGATCTTTTGTTAGGCATATTATCTATGGCTATATAGAAAACTTTACAAGGAGGTTTTTATTCATAATGAGTAAGACTGAGCATGCTAGCAACATTAGCTTTTCAAGTTAAATACAAAACCTTCAGTTTCTAAACATGAATTTTAAATTCTCATCATTTAATCATTGGATTGGAGACTTTACTCTAGTATCTGATGGTTGCTAGTGATCTGAATAGTTTATGGTCAGAGGACAGTGATTTTTGATCTTACTAAATAGCCACAAAAATATTTAAAGCCATATAATTAAGTTAAAAAAAGTCACTCCATGAAGTTTTAAATGTTGGAAATATTCCTCAGATAAATTAACTTATTAAAAGTCAACAACAACAAACTCAATCATGACAAATTACTATTAAAACAATATAATTCTAAGCCATTATTACATGTAAACATTTAAAATCTCCATTGAATAGCATTTTGCTTTAATAAAATTTTCAAAACGTTTGATGCTTCATTAAGAAAATGCCACTTCCAGAAACCTAAGATGTACAAATCTCTTGTAGATTGACAAAAATTAAAGGAATGAATAAAGAAGTATATTATTAAGACATGAGAGGTTATATTGAAGAGAAAGAAAATTCATTATTAAAATGTGTTTTAATTTTAAAATCAGTTATTTTTCACAAATCCTATTTTTAAGTTACAAATCAGAAAATCTATTTTTCAGAGTAACATTTAATGCAATCAAAAATTATAGTAAAAAAAATTTAGTCACTGCACTATAAGCATTAAATGAAAGCCATAATCAAATATTAACTTTATAGTGACTATGTTTTCTGCTATAATTTTTGATACTTCAAGATGTAATTCTGAGGATATTTGGATTTAAACTATTACTAACATCATATTATTTAAAAAATTAAAAAAAAATTAGCTCTAGTTTGAAACTTCATTCTAAATTCATCTTTTTAAATTTCTAAAAAGAACTTTTTATAATATAAACTCAAGCTTTATATGAAATTGAAAATAATGATATTTCTTTTGATAAAGTAAAACAATTTTGTAAGTATTATAGAATAAGAGAAATATCAAGGTTAAAAAACTTTATAAAGAAGGGAAAATGTGCAAATTTTAAAAAATTAAATAAAAATCAAAAGACCAGTATTATAAAAATATAATGAAGAGGTTTTTTTAAAAGATGACTTCATTAAAAACAGTTGGATATGGTCTACCGTATCTAAATATTAAAAGCAAGGAGAACTTATATACTTTTATTAATTTTTCTGAAACATAGGAAGCAAATCACCACAAAAGATTTGTACAGTTTATTAGAAGAACCTATTATAGAAAAATTCCCAGAATCACATTAATTTTTTCCCCCAGAAATTTAAATTTTTATTCAGCAATTATATGTTGAACAAATTTGATTTCATTTATAGTTTTTAGCCAAATGTACCTATAATTAAGTGCAAATCATATTCTCAAATACAGACAAATAAACACAAAAGAATATTCTTATTTTAATTTGATTTAAAACTAAAGGTTAAACATTGAATAATTAAACTTGTAGATTCATTTAAACTTCTTTCCTTGATATAATATTGGATATTTTCAGAATTGATAAATTTATTTATTACTAACTATAAATAAACTATTACTTAATAAGATTTATAAAACAAATCAATCAAATTCTAAAGCATTCTCACATTTATGACATACAAAATATAATCATTGTTACAATTAATTTTTGTTTCTCCAAAGTTTCTAACAACACATTTTTGAATTTGCAATTAAAGTTATTAATTAGTCAATTCTTCCAATCTTTTGGTATACTGACTTTATAAATCCATGCAACTATTCTCTTCAAGTTTACAAATTTCATAACTGTTTTCTGTTTTTACAAAATTATATCTGTTATTTTAGTTTTTGTTCATCTGAATATAAATAATGCTTAGGAGCAGCAGAAAAGAGAGAAAAGATCTGTTTATTAATTATATTGCTGAGACCTCTTACACTTGAACTGAATGGCATGTTTAGCTACACAATTATAGCTAAACATGTCATATATTTAACCTTCTTAAATCAAGTTATTGTAGACAGAAAATTCCCTTTCTTTAGAAGCTTGATTATGAGAGAGTAGAGAAGACAAATTACTTATAATCCATAAGTAGCAGTATTTTATCAATTTGATGAGAAATTAAATTAAAAAGAATCTACTCTGTATTTAACAATTTTTATAAAATTTTAAAATTAAAGAGATATTTAATTAGGAAACATACATTAAGAGAAATTAATTGTTTAACTTTATCTGTAATGCAACAAATTATTGTAGAAAAAAGTCAAGTCAATTTTAAATACAATGACAAAATTCAACCTCTTATTTGAATTATTTGGTTAATTACACCACAATTTGAAAGTTTAAATATAAATACTTTGTACTGTGAAATACTGAAATAGACACATTACTATTTATTCTTTTGTAATTGATATTAAAACTGATTTACAAATTTAAAGAAACCTAGTCTTCTGTTTCTCATTCCAAGTCATGCATTGCTAAGACATAGTGGGCACCAAAAATAAAAATTTATATTCTTTTTTACATATTTCATAAAAAAGAAAAAACTCATTAAATGATTAATTTAATTTTAATCAAAAAATAATAATAAATAAAATAAATGTCTGAAGAAGAAACTTAAAGCTTCCAGAAATCAGCTCAAATTCAGGAGTTCCCAGAAACCTGAAGAAAAATAAATCCAAGGAATTTCTATGAACTGTGTATAAACCTGAGAAATCTTAATACATCAATTACTATCAATGATATCAACAATATGTCATTGTTTTGCCACAGAAAGACATATCCCTGATATCATTCAATTAGTTTATGTATAATAATTATTATAAATAATGTCATACTATCTATGTACTTACTCTGTAAGCAACCAATATTTTTTGCAATAATAATGCCAATGATCATCATTTTTGGCTAATGCTTTAAATCTTTTGTTAAGATATTTGAAACTGAAAAAAATAGAAGAAAAACATAAATAAATTGATATAACAGCTATAAAAATATAAATAAATTGATTTAACACTTATAATAAAATATATCTTAAATAATATATCATAAATATCTTCCAAAAATGTTTATTCCTTTTAATCTAATATCTTAACTTTGTATTAATACATAGTTAAAGAAGATAATTACTTGATAAATAAATTACTTTCAATGATGATAGGATTCAAATTGATAGGAGTTAAATAAGTACATTTTTAAGTAAGCAGAACATAAAAATTAGCATCTACAATCGCCTCAAAATGTATTAGTGTTCCACCAGTTGATCACAGTCCCCTTAATGGCCACTGTGAGAATCGAAAGCACTTTGAGACAAAATCCAGCCGCACCTTCCACCACTCCTCTTTGAGACTCAAGGAAAGAGTTAGCGGGACATTACACAGAGGAGGGATGGCGGCATGCATGGCACACAGAGTTCAAGTCTCTGTAACTTTGACTTCTGTTTTGGGGTCCTAAGCCATTAGGATAGTTATGATTGGGAGACGCTAGTCTCAACTAGTCAGAATAATCTAATAATTATTTAGGCTTCTTAAGCCATCTTATATAAGAGATTTATTATTGGTGACGTCACTCTCAAGATTTACAAATAGTTAATTGTTTGGGCTACTTTAGCCAGCTTCATTAGTTAATTTGTGTGCAAGAGACGCCAGTCTCAAAAATATATCTATCGGCTTCTTAAGCCATATGTGATTGATTTCAAATGCTTGTTTTGTGTTGTGATGCTTTAAAAAATTTAATTAAAATTAACGTCTGTAATTTTATTTGTAATTATTTCACCCGAACCTATGCAAGCTAATTTATAATTATCGGATTACCAATTCAAAATAGAACGTGGGTAGTTTACTGGCGAAGCAGGTAGGATAGTATGGGTAAGAGCTCTTGCATTTTTATGTGTATGCTCCCAATATATTTGTTAAAAGATGTTAAATGTTTTCTCATGTACAAGTAATCAAACATAATAATTAGTTAAGAGTATGGTAATTTTGAAATCGTTTTAGTGTCATTAAATTTTGTTGATGATTTTTGTCCATGTTTTCATATCCAAAGAGTTTTGATATGCAGTAAAGTTACAATGATAATTGACCTTAGGTTGATTTTTGATGTTAATAATATTCCCATTAAATCTTAAATTGTTGTTAACTATTCATTTTGTTAAAACAATTGCATTTAACAAGAACTTAATATATTTAATTTCTAATAAGAATTTAAAAATGATAACCATCTTAAGAAAATATTTGCATTTATTTTATTATTATTTGTTGTCATAATAGATGTATTATTTTGTGGAAACTGAAAATCGAAAGTAATATTCATTAAATTGAATTTTGATGATTACTATATTTTTTTTAAATAAAACTAGAAAAATCAAAAGAGTAAAAAAAATATTAATTCAATATTTCAGTTAATTATAAGAAGAATAAATAATGGTTAGATTGTTTCATTAAACATATTAGGTTGTTGATAACATTTTGAATTAATAATATTTTACTCAACGAAATTTTCCAATTAAGATATTTTGTACTGTAAATACTTAATTTTGAATTTTTTTTTATTTTTTTAATCAAAGAAATGTTTATTATTGATCAAAGAAGTGTTATTCTAAATGTTTTTACTAATTGATATTGAAATTAAATTTATACTTCCTTAAACACAAAATAAATTTTATTCATTATACAATTAAGCTGTTTTTATGATAATTTAAAATATTTCAATGTTCTTGAGTTTTTAATTTGGTTCATTGTATTTTAGTTTTTTTTATAACATATTCAAGTACAGGAATATAAAGTTTATTATGTTTGAATAAAGTGTCAAAAAGAAAGTGTATGCCGATTAATTTTCATATTTTTATTATACTTCTGACATTGGATTTCATTTACAAAATTGAATCAGAAGTGAAATAAAATTCATTTTTCTGTATTCACCATTTAACAGAGAAGTATTGAAGTGAATGAACAATACTTTAAACTCATTTTAAATAGACATTTTGAATATAGAACTGTTCAATTAGGCTAGCATGGCATTTTTATTGAGGGCTAAGAAAGAGGATTTATGCTGTTTGGCAGAAGAGCAAGGTGAATGTCCAAATCCCACTATGAAAATATTTGAACTTAAAAATCTGATCACAAGTAGTAAAGCTTATGATGAAGAGTTGGTTAGAGTTTTTCTTGGGACCATTATTAATGATAGGAAAGAAAAAGAGCAAATAGAGTTAGATTCTAAAGCCAGGGAGAAACAAATGGAATTAGAGTATAAAGCTAAGGAGAGACAAAGGGAGTTCGAACTCGAAAAATTAAGAATCGAATCACGAAAAGAGAAAAATTTTTCTCATTCTTTAGAGAATAATTTTGCACCATGCCACAAATTAGTCAAATTGATGCTAAAATTAAAAGATCTGAGGACAGATAACAGTGATTTATTTATCTCTCTTTGAAAGACAAGCAAAGAAAGGAGTAGATTATAATGATTAGATATCAAGTCTTTTAACTTTAATACCATCTAATATTGTGCAATTTATTGCGAGAGAATCTGAAGAGAGTTTTGAAGATTATGCATACATAAGGAATATTTTATTAATGAAATTCAAGTTGAATCCACAAAGTTTTCGTAAAAAGTTTGTAATGCATCAAAAGGCTCCTGATAAATCCTGAAACGATTTTACTTTTGAGATTTCGAGCTACTTTCAAGAATGGTTGGAAGGATTAGGAATCAACAATTTTGAAGTTTGAAGAACTTAATGATAACCGATCAAGTTAAAAAAAAAGAGTACCCGCTGAAGTCAGAGAACATTTTGTGTACGAATAGACCAAAATGACAACCCTTTCCCAATTAGCTGAGAAGGTTGACGCATATGAAAGCAACCGAGCTGATAGGAAAAAGGTTGTATCTGTTTCTAAAGAAAGGTTTGAGAGATGTCAACCACTCAATTCCTACACAGATAAAATTTCTAAGAGTAAGTCACATACAACCCAGTTCAACAGTTGGCAATCTCAAAAGTATTATGGAAAATCAGATTCGCAGTATCAAGGCTATAAACCCACTTGCTACTCATGTGGCGTAGAAGGTCATACATTCTGTTTTTGTTTTAACAAGAATTCTTCAATGAAGAATTTTAATCAGACGGTTCAAACTAACCCTGTCAGGGCGACAAATTCAAGCTGTATTTCAGAGCCAGCTGTTTTAACTGCTAAAATAACTACTTCCATGTCCTTATCAGTTGAAACGAAAAGGAACAGGGACGAGTTTAAAATCATAAACATCAGATGTGGAGAAAAACTTTTGAGAGTTATTCTAGATTCAGGTGCCCAAATATCAGTAGTATAGGTTGATCTAGTTGAGCACATCTACTCTGAAGGTGAAGGGAAAATTGAAATAGAATCAGCATTCGGAGAAAGGGAAGTAACACCCTTAAGAATCTTCAACATGAGATAGCTTAGAAATGGTTAGATGTTGGACTGCATGAAGCAGTGCCAATAACATGTGCAATTTCAAATAAACTTGTTAATGAAATATTGATCAGTACAACAGCGTATGTGGCTTTAAAAGAGAACATTCAGATTTATAGTGTGTCAGAAGATAAATTAAATGAAATGAAAATGTGACTGAAAGATTAACTGGAAATTGTGGAAATATGGTAAATGAAGAAAACTGAACTGAAGATAATGAGGAGACTTTAGCTTTAACCCAGGGCAATATTCAAGAATCAGACACCCGATAATGAAGAAAGAGTTCATTGAGCTTCAAAGAACTGATGAATCTTTATCTTCTGTCTGAGATTTAGCCAAGAAGAATATGTCTTCTTACGAATTAAGTGTCGATCTATTGATTTATTCAAAAAGAATATGTGGAGAGAATTTTAAGCAAATAGTTCTTCCTCACTGTAAAAGAGAAGAAATTATGGCTCATGATATTCTGTTGTCTGGTTATTTAGGAGAACAGAAAATAAAACAAAGGATCAAATATTCCTTTTTCTGGCCTACAATTAAGCAAGATATAAAGCTATTTTTTCAGAGTTGTAAAGTTTGTCAGCTCCGAAAAGGTGTTACGTATAGGGACAGAATTCCTATTCAGCCTATAGTGAGGCCCGAAACTCCCTTTGAGGTTTGGAGTGTCGATTGTATCGGTCCATTGGAGCCTCCATCTCGCTGAGGACACATATATATCCTTTGTGCTATAGATTTATGCACTAGATGGGCAGAAGCCATTCCAATGAAAAATATTAGTGCAAAGACTACTTGCAGTGTCCTTATGTGAGTTTTTACACAAACTGGATTCCCCAAGATGATATGTTCTGATCAAGGAACAAACTTTACAGCCAAGCTAAATGAATCATTTTTGAGTACGTTAGGAGTGTCCCCCCTCTAGGTCATCCTGAGAGCATGGGCGTTGTGGAACAATGGAATAAGACTCTTTAAGATAAGCTAAATAAAAATATGCAGGAAAATGGATCCAACTGGGACTTGCATCTTCCATACCTGTTATTTGCTTACAGAGAAGTTCCACACTTCACCACTGGAATATAACCTTTTCAATTGGTATATGGACGTATCCCATTAAACGTAGGGCATGTGATAGGATCTGACAAGCATGTTCCACATCCTCAAAAAATAGAGGCCTTGCAAAAATTAGCAAGACCTACCACGATAAAAGAAGTTCGTAGCTTATTAGGCCTTGCCAGTTATTATAGAGATTATATCCCTAATTTTTCTAAGACTGTGTTACATCTAACCAAGTTAACTAAAAGGAACATTCCTAACTCTATCCCTTGGGATAAGACATCTGAAGATGCATTTTTAAATCTTAAAAATGTACTATTAAAAATACCAACTCTTTACACTCCTGATATGAATTGGCCCTTTCAACTCTACATTGATGCTTCTGCAACAGTCATTGGTGCTTGCTTGGCACAAAATGACGATCTCGGTAAAGAAATGCCCATTTCCTTTTTCAGTAAGAAACTTACTCCATGCCAAACAAAGTGGTCAACAATTGAGCGGGAAGCTTTTTATGTTCTAGAGGCTTTAAAAAAATTTGATACCTGGGTGTTTGGGGCCCGAGTGCAAATTATTTCTGACCATAATCCTCTTACTTAACTCACTAATTGTGCATGGAGCTAAGCTATACAGATGGGCTCTGGCTTTACAGAGGTACAATATGACTGTAACCTATCGTAAGAGATCGAGGCACACAAATGCAGATGCATTATCCAGGCTAACTATGGAATAATATGACATTTTTTTTAGATAGGGCATTTTATTAGATTTTTGGTATACATATGTTGTATTATAAGAATTTTACTTATTATTATCATTACTTTTATATAAGTATGTGTTGGTGTATTTGAATATCATAATGTATGTAAATAACATGCTATTGCTTATATGTTGTTGAATTATAATTGTTTCATTGGGGAGTTATGCAAATTCGAGCTCGTACCTATACTATGGCACCATCTGTATTTTTTGGCGATTTTTTTTTTGTTTGTTCCTTCTTGTTCTTTCAGGTCCCTCCCTTGGCGACAAATGTGCTTCCTTTGGGGGTATGTGTGAGAATTGAAAGCACTTTGAGACAACATCCACCCGCACCTTTCCCTACTCCTTTTCGGGGCTCAAGGAAAGGGTTAGTGGGACATTACACAGAGGAGGGCTGTCGGCATGTATGGAACAGAGAGTTCAAGTCTCTGCAACTTCGACTTCTGTTTTGGGATTAGGATTGTTATGATTTGGAGATGCCAGTCTCAACTAGTCAGAATAATCTAATAATTATTTAGGCTTCTTAAGCCATCTTATATAAGAGATTTATTATTGGTGACGTCAATCTCAAGATTTACAAATAGTTAATTGTTTGGGCTACTTTAGCCACCTTCATTAGTTAATGTGTGTAAGAGACGCCAGTCTCAAAAATATATCTATCGGCTTCTCAAGTCATATGTGATTGATTTCAAATGCTTGTTTTGTGATGCTTTGAAAAATTACATTAAAATTAGCGTCTGTAATTTTGTTCGTAATTATTTCACCTGAACCTATGCAAGCTGAATTATCATTATTGGATTACTAATTCAAATAAAACATAGGAAGTTTACTGCCACCCTACAGAAGAGTAATAGATATACACTGAACATTTTAGAACTTCTAAATATGTATTTTGTTATTTGATGTATGGAAATATTTTCTTATGGTAAAATAAGACTTAACCGAAATTTTTCACTAACTTAAATTAGTGAAAATTTTTGGTTAAGTCTTTCCCACAAAATTTTTCACTAACTTAAGTTAGTGAAAAATTTTGGTTGATTTATTATTGTTTAATTATTGGTTAATTAATAATTAATTTTGGTTGGTTTATTGAACAGAGCAAGTCTTTTTTTTCTGTTTTATATTGAAACTTGTTTATTACCACCAAATCTTTTTTCATTTAACTTTATGATATGATGTTAGCAGCTTTTAAAGTTTTCCTCTATTAAATAAAATACTTTTTGTCTTGCATAATTAGGGAATCAACAAATTCTGTTTCCTGTTTGAAGTCCTCATAGGTGTTAGTGTATTGGAATATGAAGCCGTCACACAATATTCATTTCTAAAATGAATATTGAAAAAGTGCTGACAAAATTAATGAAATGTTTCTAAAAAAGATAATTTTTAGTGCACAGTATTTGATTATATCTTTAAATATTTCTAGAATGAATATTAGTGAAAAGTGATTTGTTTCTATGATGTATCTGCAGAAGTGATTTATCTGTGAAATATTTGAAATTTAAAAAAAAATAGTGCCATACACCAAAAAAATGTAAATTTGTTTAAAATATTTTCAACATTTCAGCACAGAAGACAAATAAAATTTTGTATTTTGTTTGCATATTCTGACCTTAAATCAAAAAATATATTTGTTCACAGCATATTTTATTTATTATATGAAATAAATGCTAAGATTCTAAGAAGTTATTGATAGAAATCTAACTTCACTTCCATGTATGTATAATGTCAAGCCTTCAATTTATGTTAAGATTGTATTGCCTATAAATTACTTAGAAACAAATTGGGAAAAATATATATTACATTAGATGAAAAATTTGAAGAGATAAAAATAATGTAAGTGTCTTAATACAATTGCATAACAAGTATAATATTTATCAAAAGCCTAGTTCTCTGCAAAAGCATATTATAAAGATAGAATATTTCCTGGTAAACATAGAAAATATGAAAGTTATATGGAAAAATACCACCGCAAGATTAAAAAGTTACACCCAGAAAAAGATTTAAAAGAGTGTTCTAGAAAAAAAATTAATATCTTAGTTGCAATCCTCACACCAAATAATTCTATGAGTGATACTGAGAAAATGTGAATTTTTGAAAACTATAAAGAAAGAATAGAACATTAAACTCAGATGAAAATTCCTAAAAATGAATATAAAGGTAAAATTATACATTAATGTCAAATATTTGAGAGTAGAATGCAAAATAAATCCCCAAAACTGTCACAAGTGAAGCTGAAAACTAATGAGTTAAAATGCCTTATTTGTTAAAAGCCTTGTGAATATTTTGCATCCAGCTAGGTACTTTACATTATGTGGAATATATTTCAGCATATTTATTCAGCAGACTGTTTCAGAATCTATGACCCCATACTCAAGAAATCCTCCACATAGTCTACAGAGATAAAGAATGAAAAGTCTCAACTTGTAAAATAAATCTATTATTCAAGTTTCAACCAAAATCAGAAAAGCTGCTGTGAATGTCTCATTCACAAAAACTATTTAAAATTAAACTCATAAAGACTAAATTTTTTGGTTGCTTTATCAACCCAAATCAAAACAGGAAAAAAATTTAAATTTTGAAACCACCAATTTTATAAGTTTTTGAAAGGAAAAGAATAAGAGTGACTGTATTTCAATATTTTTGCCATTTACATTTTGATGATCTTGTCAGGACATAGAAGCTTCTTGGTCTGAAACCCAATCTTGATAACAATTTTCACTGTTTTCATTATACATAAATAAATATTAAAAACTCAGATTTATTTATTCTAGCTTCCGCTACAATATCAAAGAATTTTGCTATTCTAACATCTGTGCAATGAATATTGTTTAACTATAATGAATAAATTATAAATAATTTATTGGATATACAAAGTTGAGGTAAATACAAAATATTATTTATAATGTGATTAATAACAAAAAGAAAATTTCCAATTTCAGAAGTCAATGACAACTGAATGTGGGGATTAAAGATCCTTCTTTGACACTTAAGCAGTACTGTCTAACATAGTTTTATCAGGCATAGAAGAAATATAGTAAAGCATTTGGTGCAAAAGGTTAAATTGTTCTACATATTTCCTTGTTTGATAGATTGATTTATAAAATTGGATATGTAACATCAGCTCATATGTCGACTGAAGAAATAATTATTATTTTAAGACATGAAGGCAATCTTTTTTAACAATTATATGCTCTTGTTGCTTTAATGCAACAAAGATATATATTGTTAAAAAATCATTATTTTCAACAGTTATGTTTACTAGCAATTATTATAGAGTTATAAGAAAAAAAAATATTAAATATATAAATATTCATGAAAGTCAAAAATTATTTTGCTTTAAGCTACAACACAATAATGCCAAATAAATGGCGATTTTCTTTCATATAATATATAAACTCAAGTAAAAGTCCATTTTTATAAAAAAAAATGACAGTAACCAATTAAATAATTCTTAAACTCAAAAGTTTGCCAAATAGAAAATCATAAAATAGCAACTTTTTAAAACATAAAAAATATATGCAAATTAAAATTCATACTTAAAAATAATTCTTACTTTTTATTTTACTAATAAAAAATAGGGAAAATTTTTTTTGTTTCAAAGTTACATTTTTAAAAATATATTTTTCCATTTTTTTCTAAATCACAAAATATTTCATTGTAAACAACAGTAAACTTCTAAAAAAAAAAGGTCTTTTAATAGTGCCAGAAGTTAGCCTTTGATCTGCTTTTATATAGACAGTTTCAGTATTACATTTGTTTGATATCTGAAAGTTCTTTTTCAGTCTTTCATTAAATCATCTTATTTCTAAGTGCAAAAATTATATCTGAATCCCAATTAAAATGTCCTGAAATGAAATTTCTACCAGCAAATTTCTTTCTCAAAGTTCATAGATGAGAATAATTCATCTATATAAAACTGTCAGATTTTCTTCAGTTACAATACTTTCTTTAATAAAGCTTGTCTATCAAAATTATCTAAATATTATTTTCCTTCAACATCATCTCAAGCAGTAACTGTTACAAATGCAGACTGAAAGAGTTCTTGTAAAACTAGTATTTGAGCAGAAAATTAGAGAATTTGGAAAATCCTATTTTGTGCTTATGGTATTCAGTTCTAAAACATAATGTAATCTCTGAAGTTACATGAAAAAATATGCTTTTACTGTTTACACTATCCAGTATTTCGTACAATGATGAAAACATTTTTACTAAGACATAATCTGCATAGACATCATCACTTTCATAAAATTCTTGCATCATATTCAAATAATTTGTGAAAGGTTTTTCTGAGATCAAATAGTCCTAATAAATTTTTCTATTGTTTCACTTTTTTGACTATCTTTATCATTTACTCAGTGGTGGTGGGGGGGACATTCGAAGAAACAATCGAAGGTAAAACCAACATTTCTTCAATTGTTTGATTTTGTTGCATAATAGTAAATACTTGAATTTTTTCCATCTGTAATTGAAGATTCCTTTCTTAAAATTATATTAATTAAAGAGAAGCTTTTATTAGTTAACATTAATAACTCTTTACTTTTTGAGGTTACTGTATATACATCTTGAGAGAATTCATTTGATTCACTTTTACAATACTAGCTAGTGAAGATGAAACAAAATCCTTATTGTTTTTAGTTTTCCCCCCAACAACAAATTTTTCAACATCTACAATTTTCTGTAAAGGATTTCTACAGAAAATACTGAAACTTCTATTTAATGGTTGTTTTATATCTTCTATATTATATACACATGAGTATTCCCCTTTCCAGTTGCTGCTGATTAAAATAGCTGATAATAACAAATTCTTGTACTGATGATACATTTTTCTTACAAGAATTGATATTCCATTTAAATTCTGAGCCCCATCAATATATTTTTTTTTGACTGAGCATTGTTTTTGTAATGAATCATAAGAGATGTCTGTTAAAATCAATGAGTATTTTGAGGTAAGTATTTCCTCATAACACAAATTAAATACTTAATTTTTAAGCAAAAAATTTCATGAATGCCTGTAAAATATGAAGAAAATTTTTTAACATATGATGCTCTATAGCAGGGATGGCCAAACTTTTGGGATCCGGGGTCTACTCCACATTTAAAAAATCGAAGGCGGTCTACCAATGGCAGAGCTAAATTAATGTACATATTTATTTTCGATAACAAGAAAAGATGGTAAATTATGTAATTTTTCTAAAGAAAACTTAATATTAATATTTACAAAATAAAAATTTGCTGACAAAAATAATCAAAATATTCATATACCAAAAACTGACCATCCTATTCACTTCGTTTAGTTGAAATTTGGCACTGTACATCTGCGACAAGTTTATGATATTATGGCTGGTACGAGGTTATTGCAATGCATAAACACAAAATTAAATGTTCCTCTGTTAAATGTGACTAATGTTTGTTTTTTGTTCATGGTTGAAAAAGCATATTCACTAAGATACCTTGATCCAAAGTACGATTTCAAATACAAAATCAATTTGTAAATATTTTGAAACATTTCCTCAAAAATTAATTTCCAAATATCAGTATAGCTAAATATGCTCTGGATTTAAGAAATATATCGCATCTTAATTTAATAATTTCTTCCTCGACCGTGACTGATGTGATATCTATTAAATATCCTATTTTTTCAGATACTCCATCAATGTTGACATTTCCATTGTGACAATATCCATAAATGTTGACATTTTCATTAAATGGAAATATCATAAAATTGAGTATTTCTTTCAACCTAATTAAGTTAGTGAATCTTCTTTTGAATCCTTCAAACGAAACAAGTAAGTGTTAAGCGAAATCTTCAAAGTCTCAGTTTGGATTATAGATGCACTGTTCCTCCATGTTTTTGAAGTTTCTCAACTCATGTTTTCTTAATTGAGATGTATACCTTTCTATAGTTTTTTGAATGTTTTAATCACGCTCATCATGTCCATTTTAGGTTTTAGGTTAAAGTCACAAACTAAATTGTTAATATCCGAGGTCATTATCATGATGGTCGCATGGACTACCTAAAATGTCTTTGGGGTCTACCAGTCGACGTCTTGGCCACTCCTGCTCTATAGCATATATTTTTTAATTAACTACCAATAGAACAGAACATGAATGCCATGGAATGATAAAAACACCAGACTCAATTCCCCATTATAGCTAAGTAAACTTTAATGACTATTACACTAAAATAAGAGAAAAGAAGGAAGAAACATTAAAAGATATGAGTTGGTTATTCATTTCATGAAATTTATAATTTTATTAGATCTATAAAACTATTTTGAATATATTTTTATACTGATGCATCTGATGTTTCAATATATATTGAGTAATCAGTGCATATAAAAGTATCTGCACTTAGGTGAGGTAGATAAAATCACATTTTTGAATCCAGATTTTTATATACAACTCAGTCTTTATTTGGCCTTTCTTATTATTAATATTTAAAAAAAGATTGGGCTGTATCCCAGTGTACGGTACGCTGTTTTTATACAATTAATATAATTATACAATATACAATTAATATAATTATATAATATAAAATTATATATTTTTATAGAAATAATATAATTTTATGCAATATTATATACAATTAATTAATAATTGTATATATGCGTACCGTTGTATATATGAGTATCGTACAAGGAGCATACCGTTCACTGGGAATTAACCAAAGATTGATATAAGTAGAAAGAGCTAACAAAATTGATGACATTCAGAAAAATTTGTGTATGAAATAACCAAAAGAAAACTCTTTTCCAACAATTAGCTGATATATCATATATTTAATTTTACAAAATATAAAAGCTCATTCTATTTCCTCTTTACAAGAAAGAGGACAGCTATGATGGCCAAAATCATGTGGCATACACGAGAAAAATTTTAAATATTTCTCGGAAAGAAAAAGACACCAAAAAACATTTTTAGGCAGAAACATAAGAGATATCTTTACCCTAAAAGAGCAACTCTTTAATTTTACAAATGCTTAACTTTTTAAGGCATTTTTAACACTTTGAATAAAATTAAATATCTGAATAAAAAATGAAACAAACTACTGATAAAATATTTAAAATCACTGATTAATTTTGTCAACGAATTATTGTTTAGAATATAAGTATTTATGAATGTTTGAATTATTATTTTATTTCTGTATTTGATCCTATAAATTCATAACAAATTATTATTAAAATATAATTTTCAACATCTTTTGTGATAAAATGGCATAAAAATTCCACTTTTTAATTTTAGCATCTAAATTATCATAAAATTTAAATAATTTTCAAAACAATATTTACACTAAACATTATCTGTTAAACAATCAATTAAACATAAAATATTTGTGCGATAAATGATACAGCGGTAACACTTTTCGAACAAATACCGTAAAATTTTTTACTTAAACAGGAAAAATACATACAACTTTTAAAACTTTTGTTAAATGTTCAAATTGGTTTGTTTCTTACTTTTTTAAGTCCTTATAATCGAGATAGGAAAAAATCTGAGATATAATTTCGTTTGGTAAATCAGAAAAGCTGGGTTTTTTGGAAGCCATAATCTGTCATCGAATTTTTGAAGAAAATATGTAATTAAATCAATCGTTCTATGTAATTCACATTTTTACATCTAGCAAATGTTTTCTTTCGTACACAACAAAAAACCAAAACTTCATAGAAGTTACAGTTAACAAGGAACTGAACAGCTGTGTGCTCCTATTTTTAAAATAAATGACTTAAATCAAAACAATCCGCGCTTTAATGAGTTAATATTAAAAGAGAACTAGTAATAACATTTTCCATTTCCGGATGGAGGTTGTTAACTGTCAATAAAATACATTTTTTTTTATTTTGTTAAGAGGTGAACAAAAAATATAATATTTAAAAGATCCCCCTCTCAATACATAAATGAAAATCCTATTAACTAAAGGTATACTAAATTTATGCAGTTTTAATTAGGAAGCAGTTTACAGAAGATCAATATTGAATCAACAAGTTAATACGTGTATAAAATAAACTAAGTTAACTGTGGATTAAAAGTATTTATGTCTGCAAGCAACTGTTGCGCATTTCTGCCCTTTGAAAGTGACATGTTTACATTTTTTATTTTTACATAATGTGGCATCGAAGATTTCCAAGTGTCGCCATTTTGTTTGCTGTTAGTCTTGTTTCTGTGAAGTGTAAAGTGTATTTGTTTGTGTAATTTTCGTTGTGACGTAGGTATGTGGCAGCAATTTATTGTTGATACTACCTAATATAAAATATAGATACAATGTTCACACTCAATCGTATCCTGCAAAATGTTACTTTTAGTAAATTTCAACTTGTTAGCGCAACACGGAAATTTAATCGCTAAAAATAACCTTTCACGCAACGTCTATATATGAACTGAACCAATTTCTATGCACTTATTATTCTATTTATTTTTGTAAATCAATAATGTTAATTTTATTTAGGTGGGTTTTCCGTGCAGATTTTATTCTAATGCAACAAGTTATGTTTGTGCTGCAAAAATAGTTTCGGAATCGATATAATGTGACATATGGAAGTTCCTTTTATTGGGTTAAAATAATACTTTCGGGAAACCTACTTTACGCATCATATCTATAATATTATGAAAAATAGTAAAAGTGCAAAATAATCTTTTTCATTATATTTGTTGCACTTCATGTTGATCTGGCATCTAGGGATCATATTTCATTATATCGTTTCGCAAATAATATTTTTTATTTTTAATGCTTTATCTGATTTTTAACCTTGGTATAATTCATATTAAGCTTACAAATTTTTAATTTCTTTACATGTGTTGTAACTTACCCATGTAGAACTGAATATCATGTAGTCTACTTAAAAAGGTGCTGTTAAAATTCTCTTTTTTAATATAATCTGATAAAGATTAGAAATAAAGTTTTTAATATTTTATACCTTAGGTTTATACTTGCAGAATAATAAATATTAATGTTTTTAAATATTCAATGCTACTAAATAACCAAAGAAAATATGCAAGTGTAGAAAAAAATGTTACTCTTCTATAAAATTATACACAGACTTTTCCATTTTAAAAAGCTATGGCTTTTTTATAGTACTTCAATACTTAAATTATTTTAACTCAACTTAAGAAAAATTTCAGATTTCTTTATTTATCTAATAAACAGATGTTTTTTAAAGCAGAAAATTTTCTGTTAGTTTCATTAACTTATTTAAAATATTTTTGTTATTATGCTAGAAAGTTTTGTGTTTTAGTCTATAATTTGATAAATTAGTAATGTATTTTTAGAAACACATAATTATTTTTGTGTTGAATTCATTGCAACACTTACTGTAAAATTTTGTTAACTTAATTCACTGAAACATACTATGTTGCGCAGTTATCGTAATCAAATGAATTTCTGTTGTACTTAGGTCACATCATAGTAAATTTTGTGAAATGACCACCAAAAAAAAAAAAAATGTTTGTGCATTAAAATTGCTGATCATGTGTGTAATTTAAATTGTAAATATATTTTAACAATTCTGCATATCTGATTTGAAAAAGTGTCCAATATTTACCTATTGAATTTAAGTATGCTTATTAAAATATATTTATACTTGAGAATTTTGTCTGCTTAATGGTATATAATATCTAAACTAAACGATCCATTTTAGTTTAAATATTGTATACCACTAAAATGATCTAATTGTTAAGAAAAATAATTTGCTGTGTTGAAATCCATTAAAATAAATCACAACATTCTATAAAAAGAATTTGACCAGATTTCTTTGTTGTATATGTAAATAATTTTTTTTCTCCAGTTCACAATATTTTTGTTATTTTTATTTTTTCTCAATATGTTTAGTTAACCTTGAGTTTACATTTTAATGTAACTATTTCTATGATGTTTATCTTGTCAGGGTTATTTATATTTAATAATTATTGAATAAAATCTAATCGTTTTCTTTCAATGACAAATTTTATAAATAACCTGATAATATGCATTTCAGATGTCCTTGCTACTAGACAGAATCCCAGTCTCCCTCTGGGTTTACTTCACATCTTAGTAAAAATTATATTTGATTTTATAGATATCCAAAAATAATGAACTGTGAAGGATTGTTTAGAATAATTATTTTTTTTATTTCTGTGCTGTAAGAAAAATGATATGATAGAAGAGTGTTATTATGCTTATATAAATAATATTGTTAACATACCATCTTGTTTCATCAATCCTTACCATGCATGATATGAGAAGGAAGTCTAATATTGAGCATTAAGGACTGTAACTTTTTCACCCAAGAGATTTCACTATACACTACATCCCTTCATATGTAATGTCATTGGACTCACCCACCTTGGCACTAACCACTTGATACACACATATAGGATAAGTCAATCCTTGTTGGTTGTGCCTGTAATGTTAAAAAGTATTGCTGGTTTATATTTTTTTTAAGTTAAAATTTATGCATTCTCGATCAAAATGGTCTTGTAAATTCACTAAGGAGATATAGAATGAATTCCTTTTTATGAACAAGATAGGTACTGTCAATCAAAACATATAGTTACGTGTTCACACTAATTCTTAGTTTTCAGTTGCTCATGATAGTCAATCTCTTATAAAAGATTATTTTCAATCGAGTAAACATGGAAAGAGTTAAGCATATCCTCCTAACTTATCGAAATTGACTAGTTTTTTAAGACAATAATCTTTGGAAAAAATAAATGTGAAGCAATAGTTTTAAATTCATAACACCTTTACCTCAAGGAAAGCTTAATGAAGAACTGACCAAGTCAAACTATATATCTGAGTATATGGATGTATCAAATAGAAAGTATATACAACTTGTACTAGTTATCTTTTACTTTAATCCTTATTAGTGTGTCAAATAAAAATGTTAGATTTAAAATCTGTAATGGGTAAAACAGCTGAAGTTCTTACAAATCGCTTTATGCTCTTTTCTTTTGCAATAGTAAACTAGGAGATATTAAAAGAGCCTGGGGAAGCAGCAAAAATAAAATCAAAAATAACTTTTTCAGAAATCAGAAAAGACTCCTAGCCATCGAAATGTTCACATAATTATTGTTCAAATTTTTATTCCTCTTTCAAAGTGTTTCTTCTTACTTAACAAATTTATGCGTATTGATATGTAAAAGATAAAATGTTTAAATTTGCACGACTATGTTATTTATAATTACAGGGCTCGGAGTTGTCCTGATATTCCTGAAATTCCTGATTTTTTAAAAAACGTCCTGAAATGTCCTTATTTTTCAAAATAAATCCTGGAATTCCTTAATTTTTTATTACATTCTTTTGAAAGTTTAATTTCAATTAATAATTTTATATTTTTCAGTTGTAAATTTTTCTTTCAGTGGAATATATTTTTTCTTTCAACTGCTTTCTATGCAAAAAGAAAGAGAAAAATTTCCCCCTTTTTTGTTCTCTTTCAAACCGGAAATAGGGTTGCCATACATTCGTCTCCGCCTCCTTTTCAGCCATTGCTCATGCATGTCTGAAGTCAAAAAAATTTAGGTTTGGGTTTACCGTTAAATTCTATTTTGTGCCTTTACAGACAAAGATTCTGGTTTTAGTAGTGCACAACTATTTACAATGATATCGAAAATGTGAGAATTATTGGCCAACGTTTATGCGCATGCGTGAAATGCTTATCGCGCCATTTTGAAAGATTTTGATGGGTGTTTTGAAGAATGTTTATTAACAAGCTCAGAATTTTATTTTTTGAGAACAATTTTCTTTTAAAAATGCCAAGGAAAACTAAATTTTCCGACAAATGGTTGGAACTGCAAGATGGAAATGAATGCCTAATCAAGACATGGTGCCGAAGTGTTGACGATGTTCATTCTGCGGAGTGCTTCTTATGCAAAAGCAAATTCAGTGTTTCAAATATGGGTTTTAGACAAGTGCTTGCGCATGCAGATGGATTAAAACACAAAAAAGATGTGAACTGTTACAAGAATCAAACACTATTTACTATCAAGTCATCAACTTCATCTGAATCCTCGACATCGACTGTAGTAGTGAATAACAAATCATGGCTTCCCAAAACGACGTTAGAGAAAACCATTAAAGCTGAAACCATTTTAGTTTTGGTGGCAATAAAAAATAATTATTCTTTTTCATCTTTGAATGATTTAGCTAACATTTACGGAGAAATTTTTGATGATTCCTCCATAGCAAAAAATCTCAAATTATCTGACAAAAAAGTCAGGTATATGATTAATTTTGGATCAGATCCGTATTTCAAAACTCTTTTGTTTCGGGATATCGGCACTTTATATTTTGTTTTACTTTTCGATGAAACTACTACAAAACAAATAAAGAAACAGTTGGATATTTACATCTCGTATTGGTCTGATAAACAAGGTAAAAATGTCATTTGTTACCTCGAATCACATTTTTAGGGCATGCTGAAGCCAATAAAATTGTAAAAATTTTATTAAGTTTTATTCAAAATAATGGTTTGAATTTAGAAAAATTAATGCAGTTGTCAATGGATGGACCAAGAGTTAATTTAGCTGTTTTAAAGAAAATAAATAGTAAACTTAGTAAGCAAAGTTTACCAGTACTAATTGATTTGGGTACATGTTGCTTACACATAATCCATGGAGCACTGCGTAAGGGTATTGATTGTAATATTGATGGATTTGCTATAGATATTCATCAATTTTTCAATCTATCTCCTGCAAGAAGGGAAGATTATCATTCCTTACAGTTAGAAATACTGGAAGAAACTTTAGCTAGGCATAGTTTCCTTCGTCATGTTGAGAGCCGTTGGTTAACTTTGGGCTCAGTTTGTGAGAGAATTGTTGAGCAATATGATGTTCTAAAGGAATATTTCATTGTTAAAATACCTAAAGAGTCGAAATCTCCTCTTTCTGATAGACATCTTCGGATTATAAAACATTTGAAAGACCCTAAGACTCTGGCATATCTGCATTTTGTTTCATTTTTTTTGTAAAACTTTTGAACCTTATTTACTTCTAATGCAAAAAGTCGAACCTTTAGTACATGTGATGTACAATAAGTTAAATGAACTTGTTTGCAGTACATTGTTTAAATTTTTAAACCCAGAAGAAATCTGTGAAAAAAATGGAGCAAAGTTGCTACAAATTAATGTTGATTCAGGAAAAAATTGGTTAAATTTAAACAAGATTGAAGTAGGTCATGGTGCAAAAGCAATGCTGGAAGAACTTACTGATAAAACAACATTTCTACAAAGTATTACAAGCTGCTACATAGCAACTTCAAAGCATTTGCTTCAAAAACTTCCTATAACAAATCCTTTACTCAAAGATCTCCAGTGTTTGTCTCCTTATAATAGAAAAAAGGAAGAGTCTAGGAGTTCATGTAGCAGATTAATTCAACATATTCCTCATGTGAATAAAACTTCTTCAGATTTTGATAAGATGAATGAAGAGTGGATTCTTTACATGCGTGAAGATGTGACTTTGATTGTGAATGATTATGATAATGATCAAAATATCTGTAAATATTGGAATGCGGTTTTCAATATAAAAGATGCTGGTGGTTATATAAAATATCCTACTCTTTCTAGAGTGGTTAAAGCATGTTGTCGTTATTGAATGTAAATTTCCAACCAGAAAGAGGGTTTTCAACTAAATTCTGTTGTGACGAAGGAGAGAGCTTCTTTATCGGAATTAACCATTCAAAGTTTACGGATTTGTCATGATGTTTTCGAATGCATGGCAATTCTGTTTCCTCCATTCCATATACCAAAGAAATGATGCATCATATATGGAAAAACCAAAAGATGTAACATAATTAGAGAAGAAAAGAAAGGATGAGGAAGATGTAGAAGCTACTAGTGAAAAAAAGTTTAAACAATCGCACCTATTAGAAAAAATTATTGAACTTGAGGAAGAAAAGAAAAATTTACTTGATAATCAGTGTGTAGCTCAAAAACTTTTGGATGATGCAACTAAAAAAATAGCATGTGCTATCAGTGATGATAATGAGTGATGTGAAAGTTGGACAAATGATGCTGTGTGCTGCTAATGCAGAGATTGCATCTGTGAATGATAAATTAAAAAAGTGCAGTATTAAATTATTGGAATTAAATGCTAGTGCATCCAGTTCAAAATGGACATTATTCAATTATACATAAATTAACTGTTAATTTAAAGCATTTATCATGTAACTTATTAATTTTCAGAAAATGTTCAGTATAAAAAGTTTAAATTTCTGTATTATTTTTCATATTGTTGTATTAAAAATTAAAAAACTCAGAATTTATTAAATAGTTTATTCCTTTCTAAAATGTGTTTTATGCATAAAACAGAAATTAATATGTAAAAGTAACATTGGTTTTCTTTAATTATTGAAATATGTCCTGAAAAATGTCCTGATATTTCTTGAAAATAGTGTCCTGAAAAAAAAAATTCTGTACTCCGACCCCTGTAATTACCTTTAATTTTGATTCCTAATCAATAACCATTTATTTATATTATTGCAAATAAACTACCCTCTAAAATACTAAAAAGTTATCAAGGATGAGTACCTTTAAATACCCCTTGGTATTGAGGGGCATCCTTGTATCCAAGCTGAACATTTCAGAAATCTGGCAAGCCTGCTTAATATAGAATAATCAATAGTTTCAGTTATCTGTTTTCTTGGTGATAATTAATAAACTTTCATTGCCAATTTAAATTTTGTTATACAACTATTACAATAATATTTTATCATTTTTCTGTATTTGCAGTTAAATTATGTATAGTAATGAAAATTTCAGCATTTAGCAGTATCATTTTCTATAATTAACATCAATTCTATTATAAAGATGTTTATTTAAAATGTATATATATATATATATGTTACCGTGAAAGACCGAAATCAGAGAATGTCGACATTCACCGGTGAATGTCAACACATACCAAAAACGTTGGTGAAAGACCGTACAATTGATTACATTTCTTGCACTTTCGGACCATCGCCGGTATATGTCAACAATCACAGACAAGCTTTGGTGGAATTTGAAAAGATGATTAAAGAGCTCGAAAAGGAGATAACAGAAGGCAACGTCAACAAAGAGGTGCGGCCTAGAGCACGTTGTGTTTTGCTGGAACACAAGGTCAACAGAGAGGCGAAATTCGCTCCCAAATTCTGCTGAGTTGAGCTTATGATGCAAATATTTCTTATACTCTGAAAATCCTCTACACTTCCTCTACTCACCGTGATTGGTCACTCCTCCTTTCTAAGAGAGGCGATAAGTTACGTCACACATGTGACGTTTTTCACGCCTGAAATATTGAGATAAGAAAATGCAAATCTGCATTTCTCCTCTCCGGATACGGAGAGATGAAACGCATATTCAAGATTCACCATTAGTGCATTGTGGATGTCGACATTTGCCGGTGTAAGTGAGAAATGAGGATATCTAGCAAATATTTCGGACATACACCAAGCGACTACGTGAATGTTGACATTCACCAGCGAATGTCGACATTCTCCAGATTTCGGACTTTCACGGTAACATATATATATATATATATATATATATATATATATATATATATATATATATATAACAGTCAGTTACTTATATTTTTATTTTAAATTTTCCTAAAATAATTAAAAAGGTTAAAAAAATGTATTTTTATCATATTGCTTATTCTTTTTGCTCATTTATTCAAAACCTCATATTTATTGCAGTTTATTTGATTGTATTAATCTATTTTCACTTTTTCATATACCTAGTTATATATGTGTGCTACCTCATTCTTTAAAGCCAACTAACAAAGCATAGTTTAAAATTATAAGTTTTGGGCAATAGCAAATACCAGTAAATTTGCCGCAAAAAAACTATGAAGTAGATATATGATGTAATTATGTAATTAAACTTAATTTACATCATATTAAATTTTTGTTCACATTTTAATTGATGAACAGATTTAAGAAATTATGACTGCTTATTTATCCAAATGTGTAATTTCTTGACATTTTTTTATATTTTGATAATTTTTTTGACAGTATTTAAAATTATCATTCCAATGAAACTAATATATATTTCATTAAGATTTCATGTACTTAGTTTAGTCAAATTCATTGAATTATATCTTTACTTTGAATCTAATATGATTATATTTCTAAAAAATAAATATTTATGATAGATTTTTATAATAACTATAAGTCTTCAAATAAAATGCAAGCAAATTGTCAATACAATTTAAAAAGTAGTAGTTGTAAAATATTTTTCATATAAGTTATTTTATGGAAAACAAATAACAGTGTAATACATTTCGGAATTTTTGAAAATTTAAATTAATTCTGCAATAATTTATGGCACAGATATAATCTATCATGCTAATTTTTTAATTTTATTTGCAACGAAAAAAATGTTGTCAAGATGATGTACTACCACAAAGATGTCATAATAAGTTTCTAAAACAAAAGCTTCATCTGAATAATAAATTTAAATCTGATCAATTAAATATATATATTTTTGAAATATTAAAATTTAAAAGAAGAAAATGTAAGAAAATATTAATTAAAATGTGAAAATAGAACTAAGTTTTCCACATTTCTTTGTGATGATATAAACACTAGGGTTACCAAAATAGAGTTTTTTCATTATTCCTATTCTCCTTCTTTGATGTCATAAGAACTGGGTTGCCAGGTAAACAAAAAAATTCTCAAACTCGAAAATTGTCTTAATAGATTATATAGCATCTGTGGCAAATTTATATATATGTTTATATGTAATCATTTATTTTTAATTGACCAAAATATAGTAGTTATACTTACAGACTTCAGTAAATGCTTTCTAAGACTTTAATCCTCAATGAATAATATTTACATTATTGTAATTATAATTAAACACACAAGATTATTAATTATATTAAACATACATTGTAATTATATTTAACATAATTTTAAGCTCATATTTAAACAGAATTTAGTTCAACTATATAAATAACTATTAATAAATATCATAATTTTATAATCAAAAAAAATTTATTTTTAATGTAAAATATAGGATTGAAGTTATTTTATTAAAGTACAACACCTGAACAACCTCATCATACAATATGTAAAAAATTTTTCTCCCAGTTGTACATATTAAACACCAGAATAAATTTTTTCAATAATATTGAATTAAGTATATTTAAATGTAGAATATATTCTTCTGTGCATTTTATCTAAATTCATTTAAATATAAGAAAAATAAGATTTTTAATTTCAATTTATTTTTTTCATAAAAAATCTAAATTTAGTATTAATCACAGATTTCTCAAATGTTTTATAAAATATATGGCTTATTTCCTTGAGTAGAGCATTTTTTTTTTATTTCAATATAATTTCTATCTTTTGAGTTCCACTGATAACTTCAGTATATATAATTTCACAAAATGAACAAACTTTCTAAAGTGTAATAATAAGCTTAGTTTTTAATGAAGAATGATATTTAATATTCGGAAATTATTTTAGTGACTTCTAAAAATTTATTATGAATTAATCTTCATCATAAATATATTTGGTAAAGTTAGTTGCAAACATTATTTTCAAGGGAAAAAAGGAAACACAAGAGAAAAGAATAAATTTGCTTTATTGCCAATACCATGCCAGATATTTCTAATTTATTGAATTATAGCTCAGAACACATATTTTGTGATGTTTTCTGACAAATCACTCTTTCACTGACAAATTTATTCTTGTTTGCTACCAGTCTCAATCAGTATGTAGTTTTCAGTGTAAATTTTGATTTAAGATACAAAACAGTTGCATGTTTATAAGAATTTTGATTCATTTTGATATAAAAGCAATGGAAGATCTTTTGAAAATGTGCTTTGTGTCCCCTGCTTGGGACGTTTTCAAAAACGCCTATGCCAGGGCAAAAATTCTACTGCTATTTCAAAGGGAAACTTAATTAGTGACCAATGAAAAGGCTAAAACAAAAGAGTAAGTAACCCCTTGCCTGCCTCAGGCATATATATGCTGTGCTAAGCTGATGCGTTAACTGTCCTGGGCGTATATATGCAGCTTTCTGAAATACGCTTCTCTGTAATGCTTTGCTATCAGTAAAGCTATACTCATGACTTTGGAATGCAATAGAATGTCCTTGACATTGTTTAAAAGATCTGTTGTGATGATGCTACATCTATTTCCAAGAAGGGGCGATTTGGAAAGCGGAATATTTCTTAGTAGGGAGGAAGCTGTTGCTTTTGTTCCATACCTTGCAGTTATTATTTTTGCTTCTTTTCGAGTAGTTCGTAACTTTTTATTCTTTCACTTAAATTGTTTTTTTCTTTTTTTGTTTTTTGAAAGTAAACAATAAGAATGGAAAGCGTGCCTCTTCTTTTCCACCGATACAACGCATAACTGCGCATGCCTGTGTGAAAACCGGTGGTACTGGGGAGCGAATGGGAAAGTTTTCCTTGGCAGGTAAAGAGTTAATGAGCATGCACGAAAAAGCACTTCAAGTTCACGAGTTGGCGAAGAAGGAGACCTAAATTGCAATTTAACCAAAGATCTCGAAAAGTATTTCATCTGTTGCAGTTTATTTTAGATAAAAGAAAATATTGGTTCCATGTGAATACTTAGCAGACTGTTTTTTTTTTTTTTTAAACTAAATTACTAATGTGAATGAATATTACAAAAAAAATTTATCATTTATTACAATTTAAACTTAAAAAATCTAAACTGTAGATACAATTACTTTTTAATTTCAAGTGAATCTTTCTTAAGAAAGTTTTTCCTTAAAGGGAAATAAAAAGAAGCAAATCTGAAATTACAAATTATATTTTTTATAGTTTTAATCCCTGTAGCAAATAATTTATGATGGTTAATAAGTTTCACAGTGGTAATTTATCTAATCATTAATGGATTGTCAGTAATTAATATATAACAGAAATTGGGTTTTTATTTTTTAATATGTATATTTGTATTATGATATATGTAAAAATCTTTGGTAAATTTGAATTTCAAATTTCTAATATAATAAATTATTATAGATAAAGCATTCCAGCATTTTATATTAAAAATATTTATTTTAAAATTGATCAGTTTTCTTGTTTAAAGGAAAGTGCTGAAAAATCAAACTTTCCTAATTAACTATTGAAGTGTATGCTTATGTTAAGGCATTTTTTTGTTTTATTTATATTTTATTTGAGTACTGTTCTCATTATTTCCTTCAATCTACCTATTAGAAAGGTACTTCATAAGTTAATAGTAACAGGTAAATTTCAAGCAATTTAATAATATATATATATATATGTCAATATAATTAACAAAATAATATTGATTTCCAGTACATTGTTAATATGAAAACTAAATTTTAAAAATTTTGTTTTTATAGTCAAAATAAATAATGTGTTTATCTATCTTGTAAGAGAAATTCAGTGAGAAAGTTTTTATTTAATTTAAAAAGAAATTGCATTTCAAGTTAAATATTTTATATTAATAAAGATCAATATTTTTTATTCAGAGTTTGTATTGAATTATTTCAATAAAACTAGTTTCTTTAAGTTATTTTGAATGTATGTAACATTAGCGATTATTTTCCAATGGGAAGTGTATACATAGCTTTCTTCCAAAAATCATGATTTGAAAAAGAATATTATTTGTCATTTACTTAATCTTGTTCAAAAAGTTTTTGCTTTAATAATGTGCAGATACTTTTTCAACAAAATTAAGTAAATCAGCTTTTTTTTTTTAAAAAAAAAAAAAAAAAAGGAAATATTAAAAATTGTTTCTAGTTTTCAAGACATTTAAATATTAAAATCTAGATTCTTATACATTTTCCATAGTATTTTCTAACTTTCCTAGCCACCCAAGAAAAAATATTTTTCAAGAATCTAAAGAATATTCAATTCCTAAATATCAAATATTCTTTTTCTATTTCTAAAAATTTTTCATTTTAATTGCATTGTTAAAATAGAAGGGAAAATCCAATGGAAAATTTTCTTTTTATTAATTATATATATATATATATATATATATATATATATATATATATATATATATATATATATATATATATATATTATAAAGAGAAAACCCCATACTTCTTTGGAGTGATTAGAATTCCAGAATTTAATGTTACATTACTTAAATTAATAACAATGCTGCATGAAAAATTTTACGTGGAAATAAATGAGTGTTAATTATGTTTCAAATTAATTGAAATGTCGCTATGAAACATTGTTTTACATTTTAGGTTAGCCAGAGATCTATATTCTAAGTTTCACTCTAATTCTACTCTGTCTAAACTCTACTCTTTCTCAATTCAAAAAAAAAAAAAAAATTTGATTAAAAGTTTCCCAAACAAAATGGGAACTTCATTAATATGGATTACTTGCCGTTGCATATTTCTTTTTCTTAGAAAAAAGCATTTTTAATTTAAAACATTTAAACTTAATTTAGTTACCTTTATAATGATGCTTTTTTCAATCTGTCATTATTATATAAAGTCATATTTCTTATGGATGTATAGAAATCTTGTATGTAATAAAAAGAAAATATGTTATAAAATATAGATTCATTTTAAAATGTTAACTCAGTTTTGTTAAATAGTTTGAAATAAGCATGTTTTTGTATTATCATGGTTTCTATAAAAAAAAAATACTTTAAAAAAACATACCCTGGAAAATTTTTATATTTAATCATTTAAAAATTATATTATTCATAATTGTGGCAATTTCAATTTATGAATAACATAATTTTTTGTTATTATTATTTTTTTTCTTTTTAATCATGACTTTTTCAAAAAAAATATGAAAAATATTGTTAAAAAAATCAAATGCAATTTAAAGCTTTGATGAGAATTTTGTAATAATACTTAAAAAAGAATTGAGTATCATTGAAAAAAATAGGCATTCTTAAATGAATATATAGGAAAGATTCATATTAATAATGCACTAGTAATAGAACAAAATCGATTTTAGAGTATTCAAGGTTTTTATGAACTCTCCACACATTAAATTCCCTTTATTGTAGAAAATTAATGAGCTAGGTAAATTTCTTGATGGTTTTTTAAATATTTCTATACTAGATCATAAAATTGCTTCCTTTATTAATATATATATATATATTCATAAAAGAGATCATTGTTTAAATTTTTATCTTTATTAACTACTTTAAAATAAATGTACAGAATTCTATATTGAACTTTGTTAAACTGTAATCTTTTTATTAGATTAAAAATTGCAAAAATCTTAAATTCGATATATGTATTTAAAGAAAGTAAGAGTTTGGTAAAACTCTTATATAAAAGGTAAATTTATAAGTTAGAATGAAAAATAGGATATTCATTGAAATTTGTTAAATTTTATGTACATTTATAGTATCTGACAATTTTATTATTTGCAAATCTTAATCATTTTACAAAGCGCGATTTGAATTTAACTATTTATTCTGTTTTCTTGTTGTTCAAACACTAAATTTTATGACTGATAGAATTCTGTGGCAATTATGTTTTAGAAAAATGAATATAAAAATTATAAATTCCTAATTTATAATATTGTATAATGTCTGATTTATACTGTTTTAAGTTTTAATAGTGATGTATCTTATTTTTTAGTGGTGATTGTCAACCTGTAGTGCTTTAATTACTCCAGAAATCCCCCTTCTCACGTAAGTGTTATATTTTATTTAGCTTCCTTCATATATATTAGGTGTTTTAAAAAACATAGTTTTCTTAAGAAGCTATATTAATTATAAAAAGTACTGTATATATATATCTTTTTGTTTACAATCTGCTGCAACGTATTCACCAGACCATTTTCCTTTTCTTTTTTTTTTCTGAATAAAAGAACAAAAAAAAAAGCATTGCATAATCCACAGCATTTTTTCCACCAAAAAGTCAAAAATATGTACTGCGAATAATATAGGTGTTATGTAAAATAAGAAAGTAACAGTAGGATTTAAAAATATAATAAATTGTACTGAAAAATATTTATTATGAAGAAGATCTGCTTGGATCCATCTCATTGTAAAGTACAATAAACTGATAAGAAAGCCCAAGATTGAACAAAGTGGTAATTTTGAGAAAATTCCTGTGAAACATGTAGTTTTTTAATAACTTTTAAATCTAGGCTAGACATATTTTAAAAATAAAATATATTTTCTTCATTAATAACTAAATGAAAAAAAAATTTGATTTTTTTTTTTTTTTTTTTTTTTTTTTTTTTTTTTACTGCACATTAGATATTTTTTATTTTGTACCACCCATAGTTTGTTCTTCACTTTTCATTAACACATTTGTTATCATTTTTTTATATGCCTTCCCTATAGCTTTTTATTTAAAATCTGCTGTGTAACAAAACATTTTTGCTTTCATACGACAATATATGAAATTTTCAGAGCAAAATGACATCAGTGAATTGTAATATGTTTCTAGAGAGCCGAATTCATTCTTGAAAATAACCAAAGCTGATTGTAGCTGAAATAGGTCTGCCCTGTCATGGCACCACCCTGTTATTTGTTTTATGTCACATAAACATTTTATCAAAAACTTTCTTGTAAGCTTTTCTGGTTTAGAATGTTTATTATCAAATTATCCACAGTGCCATATAACACACAACAAAATTCATGACATTTTTAATGCATAATCTTCGGATCATGTACAAGATAATATGGTAATTATAAAAAGTAAACGATTTTTCTTTTGAATGATTGGTTTTTACATTTCTCGCAATTTTTCTTTATTTTAATACAAATTTTATTTTTGTATAAGTTTTTTCTAAATCTAAATATTTTTTTCAGCATGAATTCAATACAGAAAGATCAACCTGATCCTGATGCCATTAAAATGTTTGTTGGACAGATTCCGCGTAACTGGGATGAAAATGATTTAAGAAAGCTTTTTGATGAATTTGGACCTGTCCATCAAATAAATGTATTGAGAGATAAAATGACTGGGCAAAGCAGAGGTACATAACTAAAATTGTTTTTTTACTAATTTTTTATATATGATTGATAACATTTTGTATTATTAAACCTTGTTATTGTTTGTCATTCTCGTTAATCATTCAATTTAAACTATATTTTTCTGTATATAACGTGCAAATATGTTAAAAATCTTCTAATTTCATTTTCTGTATTATAAATCACTACAGGTAATCTTATCAAAAACAATCTCCTTTTGAAAAGCTTACAAGGAAGTTTTCAAAGAAATGCCTGTTATGTTTTTTAAAATAAATAATGGATATCGTCTTAATTTGGATGACTTATTTCAGCTATATTCAGTATTATCCAATTACATTCAAGAATAAATTCGGTTTCTCAGAAAGATATTGCAGTTTTGCTACTAGCTATCATCATTTCATATTTATTCTTGATCTGAGCTGTTTCATTCTGAAAATATCCAAGTTCATACATCATATGGAAGCGAAAGCATATTAGTTATGCTGCAGATTATATACTAAAAGATACAGAGAAGGCCAAAAATTGCAATAAATGTGTTAATATAAGATATATATATATATATATATATATATATATAGAAGCATTCACTGTACTAAAAAAATATTTTCAATGTGAAGTTCAAAAATTCTATTTCTTTCACTTAATTATTAACAAAATATATATTTAAAAATATTTATAACTTTATTTTAAGTTTTTAAAAACAAAGTATCTTAGTTTTACTACAATATTGGAATTATTTATCAATTTGGTGCTTTCATCTCAGTTTATCGCACTTTGGGTCGCATTATGAGGTACATCCAATTAGATGTTTATCAATAATTTTTTTTTCTGTACAATTTATTATACTTTTATACTGTGTATTTTTTTATTGTATGTGATACCACATTATTAGTAGTATATATTTTTAATTCACACAAAAATTGCAGCAGATTATGCAATGCTTATTTTTTAACTCAAAAAAGCTTCTTCTGAATTGTAGTAATGGCTTAAATTACTACTGAAAAGATATTTAGAAGTTTAAATCTGTATTTATGCCAATGCCACTTCAAATACCTCTACTCTAAAACCTGTGTGTACAATTAGTAAACAAGCTCGATCTTAATTAAAAATACAACAAGATTTATTAACAAAAATGTATAAAAGCTATTAGACAATTAAAGTGATAAATAATAAAAACTCCACCACTGTGAGGATTTTATTGTAAGTATTTGAATAAAATGATAAGTAATAGTTATACTCCAAACAAGGCTTCGGGTAAGATGTAGAGGTAAAATATAGTTCCACATGATTGGTGACAACCCTAAATACCCTAGTAGAAGTGAAGAAAAGCTCTAATTTTGAGTGGTCTTATCTACCAGAATTTCTACCAAGTAGCAGGTAGAGGCACATCCTGAAGCTGAAGTAACGATTCATGGTGACTGCATGAGGAGTCTGCTCTTGCTGGCACAGCTTTTATATTGCTCTCGGACATCTCGCACAGGCACTGATGATCACATTAGGAATTTTGTTAATCCATATAATACTGACTAAGTATCTGTGGACAGATGTCCTATTACCCATTCCCACTATTAGGATAATTGCTTAAGAGTTACAACTATAAGGAGAACTATAATTATTCAATTTTTAATGCAGCAAATCAAACACTAGCTATTGGTTTAAGTATCTATAAAATATTTCGTTTTATTAATATAATCTAATAGATTAAAAACTAATAGCAGTAATAACTTAAATAAAAAATAGCAAGTTTAGTTTATTGATATCAAACATAAAATAATTACATAATATAAATTAAGTTTAAAATTTGAGAACACACACACACAGATAAAAAAAAATTTTAATTTAATAGTTCATTAATAACAGAAGTAAGTAAACTATAATACTAAAGATATTAAGCATTTAAACCTAACTATCAAATACCACAATTGTATGCATATGTCACTAACATTTGGTTCTCTGAATCTGCTGCTTTAAAACACCTGGGATATGCCACTTTTAACAAACTGGCATGTGTATATAATTAATAGCATTAAATACAATGAATTAATAATTTAATTTGGCTGTTGCAATGTCAGATTGATAATATAATAAAATTCTAATAGTATTAGCAATTCAAAAATGGTATACTTGTAAGGCATAGCAGAAGCATGAATTTAAAGAAAATAATGTGCAAGTATTCTAAATGAATGATAAATTATGCGGTGATAAAAAATTATATAGAACAGTACTAAACTAAGAACTTAAAAGCACTGGATACATAAATTTAGTTTGTACTTAAGATAATACACTGCTAGTACACAAGAGTATACACTGCTGCAGGTTATATACAGGAAAATAGAATAATGAAAGTTATTTACAAAGGTCAAAGTTGTACTGAAATTCTTGATTTTAAAAAAAATGTCCTGAAATACCTGAATTTTTTTATTAAATTCCTTTGAAAGTTTACTTTTATTTAATAAGTTTATAAAATTTTCCAGTTGTGAATTTTCTTCCAGTAAATTATATATTCTCTGTAAACTGCTGTTTGAGCAATAAGAAAGGGGAAAAAATGTCTCATCCTTTTTTTCAGTTCTCTTTCAAACCAGAAATAGAGTTGTCAAATATTAGTTTCCTTCTCATTTTTGGCCTTTGGCCACAAATGCCTGATGTCACAAAAATTTAGGTTTGTGTTTAACAATTGATCATATTTTCTGCCTTTACAGACAAAGGATTCTATTTTTAGCAGTGCACGCTACTTACGTTGATCATGAAATTGTGAGAATAATTATTCGTATGTGCTTGTGCCCGTGCATGAAGAATTGCACCCATTTTAATCAGTGACCAAACAAGTATTTATTTGTTAGCAAATTTAGATTTTTTTTAAAAAATTTTTAATGCTAATGAAAAAGAAATTTTCAGATACAGAATTGTAGCTGAAAGATGGAAATAAATGCCTTATTTAGAGACTTGGTGTTGAAGTATTGACAATGTTTGTTCTGTGGAGTGCTTTGTGTGCAAAAGCAAATTCAGTGTTTCAAATATGGATTTTAAGCTAGTGATTGCACATACAAATGGGACAAAACACAAAAAAGTGGTGAACTGTTACAAAACTCAAATACTATTTACTATCAAGTTATCAACTTCATCTTAAACCTCAACATGGACTGTAATATGAATAACAAACCATGGTTTTCCTTAACAACATCAGAGAAAATAATTAAATCTCAAACCATTTTAGTTTTGGTGGTAATAAAAAATAATTATTCTTTTTAATATTTGAAGAGTTTAGTAAATATTTATCAAGAAGTTTTTGAGTATTCCACCATAGTAAATCTTAAATTATCTGATAAAAAAAATTAAGTATATAATTAATTTTGGACTGGCTCTATATTTCAAAACTTTTTTGCTTTGGGATGTCGGCACTTCATATTTTGTTTTACTTTTTGGTGAAATAACAATAGAACAAAGAAACAGATACTAGCATCTCGTATTGGTCTGGCAAACTAGGAAAAAATGTCATTTGTTACTTGTTACTATGAATCACATTTTTTAGGACATGCTGAAGCCAATGAAATTATATTGAAAATAATGGTTTAAATTTAGAAAGATTAATAATCAATGGTTGGACCAAAAGCTAATTTAGCTGTTTTGAAGCAAATAAATAGTGAGCTTGAGTAAGCAAATTCTACCATTACTAACTGATTTGGGTATTTGTTGCTTACACATAACAAACAAACATAAAACAGCTACATAAGGGGATTGACAAAATTCATTGCAATGTTGATGGATTTATAGATACTTGATATTTTATTGCAATGTTAATGGATTTATAGATATTTGATATTTTATAGCAATGTTGATGGATTTATATATATCAGTTTTTCAAATTGTCTCCTGCAAGAAAAAAAGATTGTCATTTCTTATTGAAAATGCTATAAGAAACCTTATCTAAGTACAGCTCCCTTCGTCATGTTGAGATCTATTGACTAGTTTTGGGTTCAGTTTGTGAGAGAAACAGCTAGCAGTATGATGTTCTAAAAAAATATTTTGCTGTTAAATTTCCTAAAGAATTGAAATCGTCTCTTTCTGATAGATTTCTTTGAATTGTAAAACATTTGAAAGACCATTAAATTCTGGCATGTCTTTAATTTTATAAAACTTTTAAACCATACTTACTTTTAATTAAAAAAAGACTAGCTTTTTAGTGCATGTGATGTACAGTGAATTAAATAAACTTGTTCACAGTTTTAAACTTTTAAATCCAGTAGAAATCAGTAAAGTTTTAAAAAATAAATAAATAAAGTTGCTACATATTGATATTCAAGATGTTAAGGTTAAACTTAAACAACTTTAAAATAGGTGATAGTGCCACAGCAATGCTGGAAGAGCTTCCTAATGAAATATCATTTCTACAGTGTGTCAGAGTTACTGCATGACAATTACTAAACATGTGCTCAAAAAACTTCATTTAACAAATCCATTACTCAAAGATCTTCAGTGTTTCTCCTTTTATAATAGAAAACAAGAATTGTCCAAGAATTCGTTAATAGACTAATTCACCATATTCCTCTTGTAAATAAAACTTCTTAAAGCTTTGATAAGATTAATGAAAAGTAGATTCTTTACCTTTGTGAAGTTACGACTTTGCTTTTTAATGATTACGATAATGACCGAAATATCTGCAAATATTGAAATGCTGTTTTTAATATAAAAGATGCTGAGGCTATATAAATTATCCTACTCTTTCTAAAGCTGTTAAAGCATGTCTATCTTTATTGAAAGTAAATTCATAACTGGAAAGAGTTTTTTCACAAACAGCTGTGTTGCGACAAAGGAGAGAGATTCTGAATTAACATTTTGATGTTTACATACTTGTCATATCATTCGAATGTATGGCAATTCTGTTTCCTCCATTAACAGTCTGATGTTTACATTAATTTACCGAAAATAATTAATTTACCAAAAAAATAATGCATTGTGTTCAGGAGTCTCGGGCAGAATATGTGTGATATATGGTAAAATCAAGAGATGCAATATAACTAACAAAGAAAAGAAAGATTGAGGAAAACATAGCATATACTTGTAAAAAAAAAAAAGTTTAAATAATCCCTCCTGTTGGAAAAGATAAATGGATTTGAAAAATAAAAAAAACACTTTGATTGATAGTCACTGTGCAGCTCAAAAACTTTTGGATGATGCAACCAAGAAAAGAGCATGTGCTATTTTTTTGGTTACTGATAATAATATGAGTGATGTTAAAGTTGGACAGATGATGTTGTCTGCTCCTAATGCAGTGATTGCATCTGTCAATGTTAAACTAAAAAAGTCCTGTATTAAAATTATCAGAACTAATTGATAACGCATCCAGGTTCAAAATGAACATTATTTAATTATTCATAATTTATTGTTATTCAAAGCAGTTATCATAAAACTTACTATATTGAATGTTTTTTGAAAATTGATAAGTTTAATTTCTGCATCATTTTTCATATTATTGTGTTAATTAAATTCTGAGTTTTTTAAATTGCTAATCACATTTTTTTAAATAGTATTTTGTGTGCCTTCTAAAAAGTACCATAATCGTAATACAAAAATTAATGTGTAATTATCTAAAAATAACATTGGTTTTGTTTAATTATTGAAATATGTCTATATTGTTCTAAAAAAAAAGTTGAAGTATTTATAATTTAAAGTCATTTTTTCAATGTGTTATGAATTTAAAAAAAATTTATGTTTAATGAAGTTACATTTGTTTATCAAAATATGTTTAGTTTTATGATACATAATTTTTATTTCAAACATTTATGTTCAAATTTAAAATCTGAATATTACAGTTCAATGTTGATCACCCTAATTAAGGCAAACAATTTGTTAATTCATCTGTATAGTTTTAATCGAAATAAACTAACATTGTATAAGGCAAAAATAAATTAATGTATATTACAAAATATATAGTTTTTCTATCCAAGTTGTCTGTAATTCCAAATTATTCTGTAATCCTGATTGATTTTTAAAAACGTTAGAAAAATTTAAATGAACATAGTTTTATAATTGTACATTGCTCTTTTTAATTGTCTGAAATAGAAAGTCAAAATAAAAGTATTAGTCAAAACCATTTCTGTGAATCACAATTTATTAAAATTGATTTTGTAAATAAATGTATTAAAAATATCAAGGACTCTTTCTTTAACCTGTGTCTCATTTCATTGAACCGTAAAAAATTTTTACAAGTTTAAATAGTTTTTATTTAAAATTTATGTTTAGTTTCTTTTATTATTTTTATTTTCTTCACTATCTTGTAATTTCTGTGTGAGTATTGTCTTATTGCTATCTTGTAAAATCATTGATGATAAAAAATTGTTTCTCATTCACAGGTTGTTGTTTTGTAACATTTTATTGTCGTAAATCAGCTGTAGAAGCGCAAAGTGCATTACATAACATTAAAACTCTACCAGGTGTAAGTATCAAAATGTCTTGTTTCTGAAGGTAATGGATATATATGGCAAATTATTCATTCATATCAGTTTCTTTCAGTTAATAAAAATTTATAAATTAAAGCTTTTTCACTGAGTATTAATAGCTTTTAAGACTTGTATTATTACAAAAGGACTTTATTCTGCGTCACTATTACTCAACTATTTGAAGATGATAAGTTTGATTGTAAATATATATATTCAAAGAATAATGGAACATTAGTTTAAAGCTTGGATATAAAAATCAAGGTTAATAACTTGTGATTTGCATGCATTTGTTATTATATTTGAAACAGCTAAACCCCTCAGGAGTTTACTTTCAGTAAACACAGGTGTCACAATTCTAAGGAACTCCAGTGATTTATTTTCTCTTATCCTCTTCTCTTCTGATTTTCTTCCCTTTTCTCCTTCATTTTATTAGTCTTGTAAAAGATCAAGATCTCCTTTTGAATTGCTGTTGCCACCCCCACCAGTTCTGGATGACTTGTTAAAGGTGGAGACCATTTCACAGATATACTATAAGTGTATAGGACCTAGTGCTAGTGCACCTGGTCTGCATCCCTTTGAGATTGTTGGTAGGTAGTACCATAGAGTTCTAAAATTCCATTTTCATATGCATAAAAAATAAAAATAACTAATTCTTTGAGGTGATATCTGGTCTTGCAGTAAACAGAACATTTGATTTCAAATAACTGTTTATTAAATACAAATCAGAACTTATTTCCACATATCCACAAGAATGTTTCATTCTCTCTATCTCACCATTTGTTTTTTATTACTGCTCCCATTCTTAAATGTAACTATTGAAAGTGATCTATGCTAGAATAATCTTTTTCCTCTCATCTCCCAGACCAGAAGTAGCTGATTAGACACTGTTTACACAAATGGCAATTGTTGGTAATAAAATTGTTATAATTAAGAATTTGATTAAGCAGTTTGCGGTCATTGAAACAATTATAAGCACAGCTGATACAGCAATTTCAGAGTTCCTCTATTCCACACAAGCATTGCAAATTTTGCTAAAATAATAAGTGCCAAAATCCTTATGACAGACGTGAGTTTACAGGTGATATTTAGAAGATAACCCAAACAGATAATCTCATTGTCTTTAAGAGAGCAAAACCAATAACTCAAAGGGATCATCATTGAAATCAAAAGGAAACTCGGTTTTGTTATGTATTTGCTATTACATCTTCTACGTCCAGTAAGCTGTTGTGGAAAGAATTGCATAAAACTAATGAAATTTATAAGAAATTTTCTATTGGTTTGAAAACTAGCTGTTGCCGTATATCGCTGATACCCTTGGCTAACACTTGTATTTCTAACTCTTTAGTCCTTCATTCTTGAGTACAAAGAATTGTGCTGAAGAAATATCAATTTGTTATCACCATAGACAAACTATTCCTTACAATTGTGAAGTTTAGATGTAAGAATTGAAAGCATTACAAATATAATCAGTCCAATAGTAAGGCAAATAATATTAGTCCTAAGCTTGACAGAACCAACTATTTCATAATTTGGCATTTAAATCCACACCCCCTGTGGATCTTACTTTATTTGTTCAATGATATCTCAGTAAAAATGCAAACCTTGTGGAATGAAGTTATAATGATTCTGGTTCTTAAATCCAAAAAAGATGCTTCAGATTTTCTCAATTACCAGTCAATAATTCTGATGAGTTGCTTATCTAAGACTCATGCATATGGTCAGCATTCATCTCATATGAGAAGTATAATGAATATAATATACCATAGAAAAATATATATGAATTCCTATTAATTAAAGTGGCATTCATAAGGGCAGGTCTTTTGATAACATTATATATTTGGAAACCCAAATCTGCAGTGCTCTGGGGGGAGGTAACAATTTGGTTTCCATTCATCTTAAACATCAAGAAAACTTATGACTCATCTAGTGATACAGGATTCTCCTTTGTTATATGATTTTAGCTTTTGGGCTATTCTTTGAATGTTCCCACAGAATCTTTTTTACTGCCATGCTTTTAAGTTACGTATTGGAAATTTTATGTACAGTACTTTTATCTAATCAAATTGACTACCTTAGCACAGAATTTTAGTGTAACTATTTTTTAATTTAAATATCAGCAACCTCCTTCATTAACTTTCGTCATAGTACTATGTATGTTGATGACCTCCAAATATTGTGACATGAGTCAAACATGCATTTAATTGAGAGACAATTACAATTGTTAATAAAACTTGCTGCATGGTGTGCAGATAATTGCCATACTGTTTCCTTGCAAGAGCAGATATCCATATCTGCAGGAAGACTAAGCCTTTGTTATGATCTTGTTTCATATTTCAACATTACACCCATGCCTATATGAATGAAGGAAAATTCCTCAGTGTGCTACTCTGTTACAAACTAACTTTTCTTCCTTATATTCTATATATAAAGAAGTGTGAGAGATTGCTTTCTAATGTATTTTGAAATGCAAATAACATTTCTCTCTCTTCTGCTGTTTATGGGCCTGATAGATTTTCTGTTTTAAGCAGATGGGACAGTTCATCACTGCTTTAACTTACTTACATCACGGCTTTAACTTAGTACTTAATATTACTTTTAAACTTGTGACGAATGCAGCTAATTGTTATGCAAAGATCTTCTCCAACTTTCACCCTCTCTCCCTTGGCTTCTTCCTCACTTAAAAAGTTATATAATGTTTGACTATATAGCATCAGACCTTTTCATACTTGAACCAAATGTCGTCTGTTTTTGTCTGACTTATGTAATGTGAATTTTATGAAAACAGGCATGTTTTTATACTACCCTAGTGTGATCCACTGATACTAATCAATCTGTTTGCTCATTTTGGAAAGTTAGTCACTACTACTTTTTTCCAATAGCTCTACTAATCACAGTGTTTGTACATGCCAATGCTCTCGGGTGGATCAAAAAGTGTAGAACATGTTGACTCTGCTGTATTAATATTACTTGCACATACAGCCTAAATGCATCCTGCTCTATCTTTGTAGCTGAAGCTACTTTATTTTAATAAATGCTTCAACTTGGGAATATTCTATATACTTATAAATTTTACATGTGTACTTATAGTTTAAGTGTTTAAAATTTAAATATTCAATGTTATTTTGTTGTGTCCAACATTTTTTAAGTATTAAATTCCCTTGCTAGCAAGGGATATGATATTAAGTTTCGTTGGACCCCAAGTCACATATTATCAATTGTACTGCATCAGCTCCACTTAAACCTTCAATTCCTTTTTTGAGTGTGAGAAGAAGTCTGATAAATAAACTTACTCTTCTGAGAGTTATGGAACATGCAAGTTAGCAACTAATTTTGTACCATTTTTATGTACTTCTGTTATTTATTTTTTAAATCTTGAAATGTTGTCTGTATTTCTTCATTTTATATTTCTTTTTTTAATTTACTTGTAGTCAAAATTTTTGTGTTTTATCAAAGTTTTAATGGTACTTGTAGCTTTTCAGAAAAAGTTTATTTGATTAAAATGTAATTATTTTGTACTGCATGCGTTTTTTTGGACCTTGTATCAGAAATATAATCAAACAATCAGTCATTTCTCATTGAACTTTCATGACACCACATTCTTATTTAATTAGTGTATTCAAAATATTAATTAAATACATTAATTGCAGAAGAATTTGACTATTTAAGTACATTAGTTGAAAAAATAAAAAGTTGAATTTTATCGTTTATGGAGGGAAATATAATTATTTAAATTCAGAATCAAATAAATTTTCTTGCTATGAAAAAAAATGCTGAAAAGATAACAAAGTCCTTAAAATATAAAGATATTATAATTAGAATCAAATATATCCATTTTAAAAAGAAATTAATGTTATTCTTGTACATTATATATATATATATATATATATATATATATATATTGAGGATAAAAAATCAAATATTTTTGTGTGAACTTCAAGAGTTTATTTAACATGTTTTGGATTTGCTTTGTGCAAATGGTTTAAAATTTTTTAACCTAATCATCAGTTCCTTGGGGATGCTACGATTGATAACATGCTAGTTAACTTTGTTCATTTCTGTTATTTTATCGACATTTTATACAATG
>JAPDSC010164013.1:145203-186559 GCA_026290005.1 Latrodectus geometricus
TTTTTTTTTTTTTTTTTTTTTTTTTTTTTTTTTTTTTTAATACAGAAGTATATTTTTGACTGTATTGTTATAAACAGAACTTGATTTTTTAAGTGTAAATATTCATTGAGAAATTATTTTAATAATTATTCAGCCTAGCTAAATCCTATTCATAATGTAAATTTTTCTTTTTACATTTTTTAGATTAAAGTAATAAGTCAAATAAAGGATTTTAGAAATTCTTTTTTAAATATATATTATATGGGGAATTTTCCTTTAATTGTAAAATACTATGTTTATGTTAAAATATCTTATAGAAAGGATCTCACAACAAAAACTGGAAATTATAAGAATGCTGTTATGCTTACATTAAAAATTTTTGTATTCCTTACCATAAGGATGTAATTTCTTACTATAAATTTTATAATCCTTATAATGAGTCATAATTTTTTGTAGAAATTGCTATCCTATATGTCAGGGGTGGCCAAGACGTCGCCCGCGAAGATATTTTAGATAGTCCACACAACCATCCCAATAAGGAACTCGGGTATTAACAATTTACAACTTATGACATACAATCAATGAATTATTTAAAATAAAAATTTACTACAGTCTACGCTTTAAAACACAAAACAAACTGTGCAAAGATTTACGATTTAAAGATTTATGATTAAAGTTTTACGATTTAAAACTTAAAAGGGACATGATGAGCATGATTAAAACATTAAAAAAAACTATAGAAAAGCATGCAATTAAGAAAACATGAATCGAGAAACTTCAAAAACATGGAGGAAGAGTGCATCCATAACCCAAACCAAGACTTCGCTTAATACTTATTTGTTTTGTTTGAAGAATTTGAAAGATGATTCGCTGACCTAATTAGGTTAAAAGAAATACTTAATTTTATGATATTTCCATTTAATGAAAATGTTAACATTGATGGAATATCTGAAAAAATAGGAGATTTAATAGATATCACATCACTCACAGTCGAGGAAGAAATTATTAAATTAAGATGCGATATTTCTTAAATCCATCCCATAAATCCAGAGCATATTTAGTGATACTGATTTTTGGAAATTAATTTCTGTAGAAACGTTTCCAAATATTTACAAATTGATATTGTATTTGAAATCATACTTTGGATCGACGTATCTTTGCAAATCTGCTTTTTCAACCATGAACAAACAACAAACATTGGTCGCATTTAACACGAACATTTAATTTCATGTTTATGCATTGCAATAAGCTCATACCAGCCACAATATGATAAACTTGTAGCAGATATACAGTGCCAAATTTCAACTGAACGAAGTGATTAGGATGGTCAGTTTTTGATATATGAATACTTTTATTTTCGTCAGTAAATTTTTATTTTGTAAATATTAATATTAAGTTTTTTTTAGAAAAGTTACATAATTTACCATATTTTCTTGTTACCAAAAATAAATATGTACGTTAATTTAGCTCTACCATTGGTAGACCTCCTTCAATTTTTTAAATGTGGATTAGACCCCGGATCCAAAAAGTTTGGCCACCCCTACTGTATGTAGTAAATATACATCGGGAAACTAGTAATACATGTATTATCACTTGGAAATAATATGCAGTTACTACATAAATTTATGCTTTTTTTTCAGGGTTGTAGTAGTCCCCTTGTAGTTAAGTTTGCTGATACCCAAAAAGATAAGGATTTGAAACGGCAGCAACAGATGATGTCCAACATATGGAATATGACTAGTTTTAGCAACATAGGTCTTAGCTCCCAATATATTGCGGTAAATGTCTCTCCTTTTTATAATTCTTACACACTGTTTTAAATTATTTTTATTAGACTTTTTACTGTTTAAATATTATTGATCTTTGTTTAAGATTCTACCAGAAATTATTAAGATTTTGCTTAAGATAATGGAAGAATAAAACTAGATAAAAATTGAATTGATTTTTCAACAAAAATTAAACTTAAATTCTACTTGTTATTTAAAAAATATGAATTTGTTTCATATTGAAAGTGAACAAATATTACCATTTTATTAATGTTGTTAATATCTTGTATAAGTAGTAAAAATTCATTCTGCATTAGTTTTTTGTAGAATATATATTGTTGTTTAATCTGTACAGTATTTAATTTAATTATTGAAGTTATTGTTTAGTATGAAGTATTGAAAACATATTTTTACATATGAGACAATGAAAACATATTTTAAAGATTTATTGGTCATATACTAAATAATATAATCATTTACTTTAATCGAAAAATATTTTCACATTATTTCCTAGACATATAATAACTGCTACTTAAGTCCTATAAATAAAATTGCTGTAAAGATGGACATATTTAAAAAAAATTCCAAACCAATTTGAAAGTGCAATTTAAAATATAGATTAAAAATTGTTTAAGAAAATTCATTTACTTAAACAAAAGGAAAAAATATATTCATAATGTTAGTTTGAGAATTTTTATTGCATTTGAATTATTTCATTGTTGTATTGTATTACTATAATTGTTAAAATTAGCAAGGTTTTATCATTTATACTAATAGTAAATTAATTGGAAAAAATATCAAATTTAAATTATTGTACGGTTAAGTCTCAATTACTAAATTATAATGTACTAAATAAAATTAAAGTTAGTAAATATACATTTAATTTGTTAAACTTAACCTTTTTTAAAAATCACTAGTCTGCATTGGAATAATGGTAAAATGTAAAATGAGAGAGAGATTTTGAATCTCAAATATAAAATTAGATAAATGCATGCAAATCTGTTGCGTTGAAAGATCGCAATATTTTAAATTGTATTTTGTTAAGATTTTGGCAAATTTGTTTGAATCACAAGTAAAATTTAGGTTCAAAAAAGGAATCTACAAATTTAATATCTTTATTGTGAGGATTATTTTTATGTTGCAGTTGACTAATTTTAAAATCATTGTTATGTTCATGTGTTTAAGTGCTATTATGATTGATCTGATATCTTAAATATATATTATATAACTAGGACTTAATTAATCAGGTAACACAGTCTGAATGTAAGAGAATGTACATAAATTCTCAACTTAATATTCTGATATTTAAAAAGAAAGTTCGTTTATTATGAGTAAAAAATTAAATTATGTATGGTAAATGTCACTTTTTCATAGTTAATATCTTATTCATTAAATTCCTAGTATAGATGTATGAACATACATTAATGGGGAACATGAAAAATTATAAGTTTTTAAACACAAACTTAATTGCAATTGAGTGAAAATTTTGAGTAATTCTTCAAAATTGAAATATAAAATTATCTTCATTCTTTGAGGAAGGGAGGATTTGTCTTAAACTTATTGGTATTATAATTTGTCTGTTATTTAAAAATAATTGAAGTAAAATATATTAATGTAAATTTTTATTTACATTAATATATCATTCCCCATTTTAAAATAATACTATACTGATTATATAAAAATAAATTAGATATTGATTGTAATATTTAAATCATCAAAAAATTGTGATTCATTTAGTATTTTTTAACTTCCTAATAATTTTAAATATAATCAAATGTATAAAAAAAAAAAAAAAAAGCCATGGAAAAATTCTCGTAAATGCGAGATCAAAATAGCTGAAATTGCTATTTTTTAACCTCTGAATGTAATTTTGGGAGAAAATGCATTAAATAACTTTTAGCAATCAGGCAAAATATTTTAGTTATCATGGTGTATAATTAATGTTTGTAAAACCCTGTAATTTACACACACACATATATATATATATATATATATATATATATATATATATATATATTATTCTTAAACTTATTAAAATGAGACTAAGATTGAATTTAATGAATATATAAAAAAAACACAATAGATAAAAGGCCAAATTTTAACTAAAATATACTCTTTGTATATATTATTTAATTTTTCAGTGTGGATTTACTATAACAATGTGAACATTCAATGTGACTAATTGTTCCTCACATGTCTCATCTTAAACTGGAATATTTTTACTCATTCTTTTGCAGTTTTTTACATCTGTTTTAATTGTAATGTATTGTGTCATTTATGCCATTATTTTATTGCAATTAAGGGGTTGAAATTGTGGAAAAATAATAAGATTAAAGGACTTGCTTATGTGGGATTAAAACCTTTTTATTCACGATAATCACCAAGTTTTCTGGGAAGAACATGTGTGCAAATATTTTTTTTTAATTTTGAGGCTTTAAATTTACCTGTTTTTTTCATATTATATATTAGTATAAAAAGGATTATAAATAATGTGACAAATGATTGCAATTATGAAGATTTTTGAATTAAAATAAGATTTATGATTAAATTCCTGCCATGTTGTAAAATGCAATTCTAGAAATCTTTTAACCTTGCCAGACTTTATAAACTTTCTATTAAGTAAAATAAGTTCTGCTGAAACAGGAACTATGAATAAGTTCTTCGTGGAATGAATTGATTGATTGAAATGAATTTCTGAGTGTTATCCATTTCATTTGTGATTTTCTGCTTCTAAATATCTAACTTTTCTGGTGAAAATTCATTAAAAAAGAATATTTTAATTAGATATTAGAAAAAATTTTATATCCATTTTTTTAAAACCAAATTTAACTTCATTCTTGAAATGGTGAATTTGGTGTTTGGATTTTTAAGTAGAAGCTGCTCCTCATCCTTTGACTTGATAATTACACAGTTACATTTTTTGATTTAATTCTTTTGGAAAAGAATTACGTTTTGTTTGTGTGAAAAGAATAATCTGATGATTTCCTAGATTATAATTCTATCTTTTAAGCCAAATTAAAATTTTTAACAACTTTGTAAGCTATCTTTGTATTTACTCCTCTGGGCTAATTGTTCTTTTTTCTGAATAGATATCTACTGCTTTAGTGTATGGGATGTTATTTTTATCCATTATAATAATTAGTCTTTGGAGGGAATCCTATGGGATATTTGTTTCTTTTTAATAATCGAAATTTATTACATTGAAGCAGGTAATAAATAATCTTTATTTAAAAGTTCATAATTAAATAATTAGTAATAATTTGATGTTATATGGGAAAACATAATTTAATTTTTAGGTTAGCATCCATCTTTATGAAACTTGGGAACAATGTCAATATACTTTTGCAACCCCTCCCCCTTTTTTAAGTATTTAGCATATTTCACTAATCTCAGGAACTGATAGATTTTTTATGAAATTAACATTAAATTATTCAGGTGTTTTTTCCTCATTATTTTATTGAAAACATTAAAGTTATTGTGTTAAATATTTTGCTTTGACATGGAAGTAAATAGGGCTATAGTTGATTGGATAGTTTGATTTTTACCAGGTTTTAGAATTGGTGCAATGATGTCAGTTTCCAGCAATTTATTATTATAGACTATTTCAACATCATTTGGTTGGTGTGAATTTAAAGGTAATTTATATATGTAGTTTTTTTTAGGATTTTTTGCTATTGTCATGGACCATTGATGATTTTTTGTATATGTTCAAAATATTAAGCCTGTTATTAATTTCAAAATCCTTTTTTTTTTTCTCTTATTATTTTTGGTATTCATTATCTGTTTACTTCGAATTGTTACTGGATTCAGTAATTGAACTATTTCTTGTTTCATGATTTTGTTTGCTCATATTAGCAAAAAAATTTTCAATTTAAGATTTATTTATTGTGTTTTCATTTATTTGTGATTTAAACTTCTTTTTTAATTTGAAAACATTTCTCATCTTTGCAAAGTAAATAATATTGGGAGATGGGAAGGTTTTGGGTTTTAACTGTATACATTTCTTGATAAATGGAATCGTACATTTTTCTTAGATATTTGTATAATTCATGTACATATTTTGGGGGAAAGTTTCTATTTTAGTTTTTTTATTACATTCTTTTTTAGTCTTTGAAATTCTTCAAATGTTGAAATGTTTCCTTAATTTTGTTGTACTTTTTATTAGATTTTGGGAAATGGATAGTTTTTGATATCACTAGGGATTTTTTTAATGTTGTTTTTGTCTATATTTCAAATTCCATGAGTTATTTTGGAATTTGAACCAGTCAATTGTAATGCTAGTTCTTTTTTGTGATGCATGAAAATTGAGAAATGATCAGAATTCATTTTTCCTTCAAAATATAAAATTTGTAAGTTCTCTTAATAAAGAAAACTCATGATTTCTGTATAATTTACTTTTTAAAGAGTTTTGTGAGTTACTTTATTTACACCACAAATTTTAATTTATAAATTAAAAATATCTCAAAGTCTTTGCCCATATACACAAATGCTATTCCATAATTTAATATTTACATTATGATCACAGAAAATAACAAATTAATAAATAATTTAGGAAAACATGAAAATAGATAATTTATTCATTAATGATAGTAATGAAGTCTCTGAATAATCCCATAAGGTTTAGGGGGGGAAAAAGCTTTATTTTATATAACTGACATGACAATGGTGTTAGATCATATTGCTAAATATTTTTGAGTTATTTTCATCTGCAAAATATCCCATAAACTGTTTTGATGTATATTTAGTAGATTGTCTGAATGCATTGAATAATATTTGTAACTATTGTACAAGATTCAAGTATTATCCTAAACAAGCATCTTGGATGCTGCTGTAGTTGTTATTAGTGACATCATTTGAAATGAGCAAACATTGTATTTTTTTTAAGTAGGTATTGTTTTAAAAATCAAGTGAAGTCTTTAAGTTTAAAATACATAATAAGTTAGAAAATATCTGAGATTAAAGGTTTTGTGATTTATTTTAAATTGAAATTATTGTAAGCTTAAATTTTTATTTTAGGAATGAGAAAAAAAGTGAATTGTTGATTGTTTAAAGTTTATTATAAATTGAAAAATGACTGAGCTTAAATAATTTGCTCTTTTTTTGTTTTGTTTGGGAATAACATCAAAGTCACACCAATATTTTTACATTCCTTTTAAAATACCAGTTAACTTTTTCTTTTTTTTAAATTTTACCTATGAACTATATATAATTTAATGGAAAAAATAAAAAGCATTTTTATTAAAATGACATAAAACATTGACATGTCTTTCCTTTAACCAATATAAATCTTATTGTTTTGTGGCTTATTAAAATGTTACGTCATCTCTTTGACTATTTATGCAGCATGTCCTCTTTTGGACCTTGCGCCACAAAACCCAACCAACTTTGACTATTTATATGATAAAATTTACTTAAAGTCAACTTTTCAGTTTTTTTACTGTTTATGTCTGTCTTTTTTGTAAAGAATACAGAACAAGATTATTTTGTATATTTCTATGTTAAATTATTTCTCCATTGATGTGAAGTATTATATTTTTACTTTAAAACAAATAATGTTATAAGTTATCTCAAAGAAAACATTATTTTTCAGAATTTTCATCACTTATCACAGAATACCAAAACTGAAAATAGTTAATAGAAAGTTTATATATAATATATGTATTATAAATTTGAACATTGAAACAAAAAATATATAGTTTGCATAAAACATGTTTTTTGTTAACAAAATTATCTTCTTTTTTTCCCCCCCTTTAAATTTAGAAATAATTTTTTCGGGTTAACAATTGAATATATTCATCATATAAAATGTGTGTAGTTTTATGTACTTATTAATTTTTCATTTTGAAAAATGTTCTCAATTCAAAATTTGATTGTTATGGCTCAGATTTCATTTTTTAAACAATGTTTTATTTAAATTTAATTTTTGACGCAGCTGTCCTTTTTGTACTTTGCGCCATAAAACCCAACCCAACCATCAGTTTTCATTTTTATAAGTAAAGCAAAGATTTGCTTTTAAAATTACATTAATGATTTTTATAGTATTCAGCTATTTGTCCTTGTTCTGCAACTAAATCTTTTCTATTTCCATAAGAATATTGTAAAACATTCTATAACCAGCATGCAGTTAAATATGATATCTTCAGTCATCTTCAGCTTTCTTCAAGAAATTAGTTCTCTAAAATAGAATTTTTCTGAAGATTAATAAAACTTAAAAAATTTTAATGGAATTACAATATATTAATAAATCATTCTGTGCAACAAAGAAAAATGTTTATTAAATTGGAAAAGCTTTAAAATGAATTCTAAAATTGGATCGTGATTATTATCAGCATGTCACCAGTCGAATATATTGTTGCAAATTATTAGAAAGCTTTTATAAACATCAACTTGTCAATTTTGTACTTAATGTCCCTTTTGATATTCTAAACAGTTTAAATAATCTTTATCTATTCATCGGGTGATTCATTATTTAATTACAATATCATCGGAGAATGAAGAATAATTCCTTTTTATATGTACATATTCCATTACACATTAAATGAATCAATTACCTAACTATTAATCTTATAAATTTACTGGAAGCATTTTATTTAGTAAACATTCTATCTTTTTATATTTATATATTTCCTTATCTTTTTAGCAAGCACAAACTGGTGGTTATGGTAATTTTACCAGTCTACCTCAACTTACTGGAGGTTAGTATGAGTATCTCAAATATTTCAATTCTTTCTATATTTTTACAAAAATCACTTTATGATTGCTAATTTCATATTTTCAGTTGAAACTTTTACTTATATAAATATACAATGGTTATTTCTTTCTTGACTCAGAAAACACATTTATTCATTCATAGGTTTCAAATATTGTATAAGACTGGTATTTTTTTTCTCAGTGGTGTCATGAAAAGTAATTTAAAGATTTTATGATCACATCATTGTTTAGTTTACACATTTTGATAAATTTTATTAATTTAGTGAAAACAATTATATGGAAGACATTAAAATATTTATGAATTGTGTGATTTTAATTTTATAAAATACGAACATTTTATATCGTTGGATTTATAAAATAATTCTTTATTGCTTTAAATATATTTATTGAGAAATAAATTTAAAAAAATTTTTATATGAATTATTCAAACTGGTGGTTATGGTAATTCATTATAGTATTCATAGATTGCACTTATATATTTTTAAAACTTATCATGTGATATACCTAAAAAGCAAAGTTTGTAAGAGCCATTTTTTCCCCCGTAATTCGCATATTTAAAACATTTTCTTAACTTTCTGTAATTTCAAAAACTTGTATAAAGTTTTCATTATTTTTTATTGATTTGTAATTTTTTAGTGAGTTCAGTTTTATTCCAACTAACAAATTGTCTTATTTTACTGATAGAAATATTTTAATAGAATTTTTTATCTAGGTTTAAATATTAGATTGCATACTTAAATCGCCCACAAAATGTATGACATCTGTTTTTAAAAATTAGTGTTTGAGTAATAATTTATCACATTTTGCTTCAAAATTAAAGAATATTATATATCATTTTCTTTTTATTTTATGAAATATATGAATAAAAATGTTTAAAAATTTCTGACAGTTATTTTTTAACATTTTTATTATACATCAAGTTTAACTTAAACTTATTTGCGTGCCTTAAATGGAGAAGTGGATACACCAAATACCTAACAAATTAGTAGCTTAAAGCTATTTAATTTGTTAGGTACAATTACACTAATTTAAATTCAGGAAAAGTCAATTTAAAAAAAGTTTAAAATGGTACATAGTTTTGCATTTATTAAAATTTGAAAAAAATTATCTGTTCTAACTTTTGCTTTATTTTGTACTGAATAACTAATGTGCCCTTTTAAAATAATTAATGGAGAAATTATCATTAATACTTTAAGTTTTTTGAAACTCAGTTATAAAAAAAATATAGCAAAGAGAAGACCTTTAGTGGTAAAGTTTTTTAGTTTATTTCATATTTTTGTTTGCTTTTTACCAAAAGATAATTTTTTTCCATCGTGTAAATTTATTTAATAAACTCTGACAATTATGCTCCCTTCTTTTTCTTGAATAATTTAATGCATATATTTTTTTACCATTATGATTTTTTTTTTAATTTTTCTAGTTGTAAATTTGCTTTATGATTTGAAAAATCCTTCGGGGAGGCAATGTTTTGAATGTTTTAAAAATAAAAAATCTTGCAACGTCTTTTAAAGATTTAATTATCTACCAAGTAATAAAATATTAATCACAGGTAACATAAGTTAAACATGTCTTGAAAACAATGGTTAGTTTCTAAGTGTTTGACCTTAAATTCACTTTGTCATAGATGAATGACTATTTCTCTAATTTTTTCTATAATCTAATCACTTAGGAAATGAATGGAATTCTGTAAAATTTCATTAAAATACTTTTCATATCTTTTGGGAGGAGCCTCTTAATGCAGTGTTTTTAAGATTTAGTTTTGTTCCATTTTATTTAATTTAAAAAATATTTTTAAAATTAATTTTATTTATATGTTAATACAGATTTATATATTTTTTATTTTAGATATACAAAATTGTCATATTTTTAATTTAATTTTAAATTTTGCTTGGACTTTCATAACAATAAACGGCTATTTTTTATATTTTCTTTTGATGCAGCTTATCTTGTTTTGGACCCTGCGTCTTGAAATCCAACCAGCCAACCATCATGTATATTTTACTTATACACTTCCTATTTTGCAGTATATTTCATCTGCTTAACATGTTTATAAGATGGAGGATTGTTTTAGAAACATTTTTGTACTTAATAAGTTAACTATTTAAAGATAAAGATATTTTAATTGTGTAGTCTTATAAATCTTAAATGTAGATTTGTGCATTTTTAAAGCATCAACTTGTGCTTCATATTTAATGAATATGTATTAAGTTTTATAAAAATTTCTATTAAAAGTTTTATTCATAAGTGGCTTTACTCTAAAGTTGTCTCCTTTTCTTGTAAAGTGCGATTTTGCATTTATGGTAATGTTTTTATTTTTATTCATACTTTTTCATGAGAATGCAAATTTGTATTACATACACCTTTTTTTACATGATTTACTAATAATTTGTTATTTGAAAATTGTGCTAGTTTTTCTTTTTTGTCTTTTTTCATCTAAATTGTGAATTTGATACTGAAATTATGAATGTGTTTGCAGATGCCAGCAATATCAATTGATCATAACATAAAATAATTTTTCTTGGATGCATCTTAAAATGTACTCGTGAGCATTAATAATCACTATGTAATTTTAATGTCATCTGAATGTATAAATTTATTAAACGTGTGATGTGGCAAAAAATCCCATTCAAGTCCCATAGAGTCCGGCCAATGAATTCAGACATATTACTGTCACTGTATATCAATGTCACCAGATACAAAGCCTGATCTTTTTATTAGTAAAATGAGCTTTGTGACACTACTGATATGCTCACCAGACGCATATCAATTCTTGTTTCAGCTTCTGTTGAAGAAATCCACTTTCAAGTGGCAATCTGTTCCAGAATTTATTTCCTTTTGTTTATATTTGAGCAGATTAGTACAGGCCTGAGCACGTATGTCCTTATCTGCTTTAATCAGGTCATGCTTACTCTGTAATTGAACTTGCGCCTCAAGTTCATGTGCTGTATAATGTGAGTAATGGACATAGCTCTGAGGTCTAGCTCTTAGCTCTTAATTGATTACTGATTTTCTTGCACAATAGCAGAGCACTCTGCTTCTTGAATGTATTACACCTTAGTTTTGAACTTTTGGAATTAAACTAACTTTTTAAATTAGCATTTGATAAGATACATCAGTAATATCTAAACTTATTTAGGTATAGTTTGCTTGCTAAACTTGTTAGGTTTTGTACACATAATTTAGTGACTATTTGTATCTGACTTTTTGCAATGGTAAGTGAAAGATGGTTCTAATCTGATAGCATGATAATTCTGTTTCAAACACCATTAATAATAATGATATGATTTTACAAATCTCCCAACTTAGTGTTTTAAAGCAAGTCCCCTTTAAAATAAAAAAAATCATCTGACAAAATATAACTGCATATGCCAATGTAAATTGTTTGCACTGGAGATTTTAGCAGTGGCAGAAGAATTGTTCAAACCAGATAGAAATAAACATTTTGTTGTTTCTTCAAATCATAGAAAGTGAATAAATTTAAAATAAAACATTCATTAAAATACTTTAGAAAATATATTCAAAATAATTAGGAATTTTTTAATAAATCATAAATAAAAGTAATGACTTATATGTTACAATCAAAATGATGTTAGAAAATGTTTTTATTTTAATGTATAAAAGCTGGTGTTAGGCCTCATTTTTTACCTTGCACATAAATTTTTGTTGTGGTTCAAAATCCTTTTTGAACTGTTGGCCCCAGTCAAATGAACTTATGTGCAAAAAGAGATCTTAAAGAAAAATAATTCAAATGCAACCAAATAATTTTACAATGCAAATTTTAAGACAAAAACTAACATAAATTTTCAAGATAAGCTATATTTGTTATGAAAATCAAGTAATTTTTAGACTTTATCCATTGATAAAATATATTTTTTTGATTGCTTAATAATACATATTTTCTGCACACAAAGATTAATATATCATAATAGTCAGTTCTAAAATTTATTACTGTATTGTCCTCTATTCTTGTGAGTGTTATTTAACACTCATCACTTATATATAATAGATTTATATTTACTTTAATACCAACTACAGCTTCTAATTTAAAATGAGTGAAATAAAAATTGTTTTAAAATGCATATATGATTTTATAGTTTTAGTTGCTTTATTCTTATAGTAATTTGTAGAAGAAATTGTCAATCTCTTGAACAAAACATTAAAAAATTCAAAAAGATTTTTTCATTTTTAAAACACTTAAAATTCAAAGCAATGACTATGAAAAATATTTCTTTAGATATTGATCTATATTGACACATTATAATTTTATGTTTTTATTTCATAAAAATTTACTACAAATTTGTAAAATGAAATAATCCATTTTATCTTAACATTATCCTTGAAAACTATCAAGTTTTATTTTTAGTATATATATATATATATATATATATATATATATATATATATATATTACAAAATACATTTTGTTGATGATTTGCTGAAATAGACTATTATTGAAGAAAAGAACTCATAGAAACCATGAATAAAATAAGATGGTGAATATTTAGTATTATGCCAATTATTTCTATTAATATTCTTGTCATCCTAATGTACATGTATGGTTTGAAATAGTTTGTAAATCTCTTTTTATACATCTATTTATTTCAATGCGTTTTGTGTTTTGTTTTACCTTTTTAAAATTTTATTTTTAAGGAATGAATTCTATTAATATGCAGCAACTTGCAGCTCTTGCTGCTGCTCAGTCCCCTAACAACACAAATTCAAGTAAGTATTTTCTACTTAAGCTTACTTTTTATATTAATTTTAAATATCATAGAACTCATTTTAATAGATCATGCTTCAGTTTATTACACCACAAGTGCTATGATAAGTCTTTGCGAAAGTTTGAATTTAATATTTTTATATGAATAAGAAAAGTGGTAAACTTGCTAATATAATCTGAGATAGTTTTATCTGATGTGAAAATATTAAAGTCATGTACTCTTTGCATCCCAGTTTTTATAATTTAGTAAATAGAGATTATATACTAACGAAACCTTGTCTTTTAATGGGCTTAAATCATAAATGATAATTAAAACTTTCACAGATATTAAAATAATTTATATTAGTGTTCTAATAATTTGTAAGATAAAATGCCTTATTATAAAGTACTTCACACTAAAAGCTCTGTGTATTATATTTGATCAGAAATATGATGACAACGGAAAAATGTTAATTTTCGTATCTGTGTTTCTAATTATATGCATTTGTTTTATTCAATTATAGAATAATTGTGTAACAAAAACTTATGCATTCATTACATTTAAGAAAATGTATTTGTTTATGTATTTTATTTAGGGCAAAAATTGTGCAAGTTGTAGGGCGAGATTTAAATCTATGACTGAGATCTCTTTGTTTCTTATTATTGATCTATATATTTCCTCATAAGATTTTTCAAAGATGAAAATTGCTTTAAAAGAAAACCATAACTTTATATTTTTACTAATGAGCTTTCTGCTGAATGATTGGACTTCTGCCTTTCAATTGAACAGCTCATTGTTTTGAATCCCACCTTTTTCTTAGATTCTAATGGTTCGGAATCCACTTTAATTATTATGTAGCATTCAGTCTTTGTGTTGAAAGTGACTAAACAACAAATCAAGTTGAATTTTTATTTTCTATCTTTATTTGATATGTTCTGTTAAAAAAAAATATGTAATGAAATGTATAAGCTGGAAATTATAAATAAAAATTTCTGTAATTAAACATTACTATATATTTATAGGTTTGAATGCATTAGGTTTGCAAGGTATCAGTGGACAGAGTGGTTTAACATTAAACTCAGGAAATCATACCCCAGGTAAAATAACTAAATGTGTTTAATCTAATGATAAATTTTCACTTTATTAGTTGATTAAAACAATATCAACAACAGTTTCTTCTTTTTTTTTTATTTGGGGAATTTCAACTAAGCATTATATTTCTGCTATTACAGAAAGTAGGTACCATTTCAATTTCTTCTTTAAATTATTTCTTATATATAAATAGAAGGGTCAAATGTATGTTAGAATAGATAAAGTTTGTTTCAATTTTAAAAGTTGTTTTGTTTTAAATTTTTTGTCAATTTGTTTTAAATTTACATTCTATGTGCTTAGACCAGATCTCAGCAACCTTGTAGTGTGCCAAATCAATCTAACCAAATAATTCAGGCTCTACACAGTAAAAAATATTGATGACAATTTAATACCCTCTACAATCTTATAGATTTAGGGATAGAGATCAAAAGTACAGATTTTGAGTTTTATTCTACATTAATTATACATCACTTAAAGATGTTTGTTAATGTAAAATTATATGTGATAAAATATGACAATGACATAAATAAAAAATTTAATTTTTGCATGTTTTAACATTAATTAACAATTTTATAAAATAATAAACCACAAAATACAAATATTTTTTCAATGTTAACCCTTTGACGGTTATGAAAATGAGCAGTTTTCGTTTACTTACTTCGTGCAGCATTAGGAGTAAACAGTAGTTGAAAGTGTCAGCTGTTTCCCCCCACCGTCCTTCCGAAAATGTCACCTTTCTCTGGCGATGCCGTAGATAGCTCGCCTTGCGCGTTTTAAAAATGTCTTAAAGTATTTGTAGTACGTAAATAATAGTTTTTATGTTCTTTAAAATAATTACTAAACAGTAAATTATAAATGATTATAACCAATTATATAAATAATAATAGTTAATTATAAATATAAGACAAATATTAAATTGAAAGGACTAAATAAATTCAACTAATGTAAAACTTTATGAAGCACAGTATAAATACAGTAATTATCTAAAATTATTTTTGTGTGTGAGCCTTCATCAGATTCAAAACTTGATAAGCTTTCTGTATCATAATCATCATTATAACTATCTAACTTTCGCTTTTGAGCCATTTTACTGTACAAACATCCTAAAAACCGCGCCAAAATACCTACAAAATGAACAAGGTCAAAAAAAAAATCCTCCTTCATTATGCAAAGAAATTCATGGAACTCGTACTGCCATCTGTAGACAGTAAAACTAACTAAATTTCGCGAGTAGCATTCGTTTGAAACACAATCAGTGCAGAATAATAATGGCGAACGAAGTCAGCTCGTCAGCGCGCATTGGGGAAAATATTCACTACGCGAGTAGTGTTCGTTACTAACCATTTCGGTCAAAATCTTGCTCCCGAGCGGAACTCGTTTGCGCGCATTATGAAGCACGATTCGATTGCGAGCTGAACTCGTTCATAACCGTCAAAGCATTAAGTAAGAAGGGAAAATTTTGTTTTTCTACTGCTGTATTTAATATTCCTGTATTAAAAAAGTAGAACAAATCACAATGTGGTGTAGAATGCTATTGGAAGTTGTACTGCATGCCAGATTAAACATGTATTCTGTAGGTTGCTAATATTTGGTTTAGACAGTCAAGACTTCTTTTGTCACATTTGAAAAAAAAAACTGCAGAATTCATATTTGTAATGTTGAGTTTTGATTTTATGAACTTTATTTATATTTTTTTTTTATTAAGCTTAAAATTTTTCTTGTAGAAATGAATGCTGCAAATATACAAAGCCTGGCCGCTTTAGCGAGCTTAACGTCAAACAACCCAGGTAGATTTATCATGATATTATATTTTCCCTATGCACAAGTATTTATTTATTATTTCTCTTTACAACCATGATTTCTTAACATTTATATTTGTTTTAGTTGGTATAAATTCAATGATGATGCAAAATCTTACTGCTCTAGCTGCAGCCAGTAGTAGTGCTGGTTCTGGTGGAATACATGGCTTAAGTGCTTCAGGTACAGAATTTATTAAGTTGCATTGCTAATAAAATAATTCAACACATTTACAAGTTACTTTTATACTAGCTCTTAAAAAAATTTCAATTCTATTTCCAGCAAAAACTTAATAATTTTTAGGATTTTTCATTTATTTTTCAAAATTTTTTACAATTATCATGTATAAAATTAAAAAAAAGTCAATCTCCATGTCCCAAGTTACAACTTATTTTGATACTTAAATCACTTTAAATTAATTTCTGTATTAAAAAGTGGATTATAAAATTTTATTAATTTTTATTTGATTAGTTAATTTTGGTGTAAGTGTTCTCAGACTATTAAAAGAAAAATATCCTTTCTGTAATGACAAATAAAAATCCTATCTTAAATTTTATTGAAAGTTTGCTGAATCCAATATGCATATAAAGGTCTAATTTAGTTGTAATAATATATAAAAAAAATCGTGCATAATACACATAAATTTTTAATTTTATTTGAAATATCATTTAAAAAATGTAATTCAAATATAAGTAAGAATATTTCTCCTTCTCATGTCAAAGTGTAATTTCAAAGTTCTTTTCCCTTTTTCTAAAAAAGATTGATTCAAACATGAGGTAGAACATATTTTGACACTTTAAACTATATCTTTTTTTTTTTTTTTTTTTTTTTAAGTTTTAACAAAATTTGAAAATTAAATACTAAAATAAAATTTATGCTTCTTAAACTTTTAATATTCATATAAAACTCTTAAAAAATTATTATTTATGTAATGAGTGAATGATTTCCCAAATGTGCAATTATTTATGATAACATCAGTTATTCAAGAAAATTCATCAATTTATTATAAGTTTTTCATTTGCTGATGCTTTCCATATGAATTTAAATTATCTCAAGCATTTGCTAAATATGATTTACTACTGGATACTTTTTCTTTAAAAGAAAAATTTATATCATTCTATCATACATAGCAGTTCTCTGACATTAACTTAATAACCAGTATTAACATTGATCTAATGATATTGTTCCTTTTATTCTGGTAACCTCTTATTTTCATGTCTAGATTAGTTAAAAACTTTTTTTTTTATGTTTTTACCTGCAATTTTGGAACTAATATATAAGGTGTCATACTTAATCTTACAATATTTTTATAATTGGGTACATATATAATTCTGCATGCAAGCTCCAGATTATATTAAGGCTAACAGGCTTGGAATACTTTCCCATCACCAAGCACTTTGTAACTTTGAACACTTTCAAGTTACAATTTCGCTCTGAAACTGGCACTCTCCTCTCCATGTCTTTGCCACACTATTGGAAGGGCTCTGAATTCATAGATTAATGTAGTCATGCGCCCAAATTCTAAGGGATGTGGCGTGAAGCTGCTGAGTCGCTGAGTGTGCATGATGTACAAATAACTTATTAAAATTTTATGAAAAATTTAAATAATTTTCAAAGAAGGAAATAAACAAGATGCATCAGAATTCAAATAAAAATTTTAATTGAAATAATAAGTATATTGCCACTACATACATATATTTTTAACAGCAGTTTCAATTTTTTATGTATTTTAGTCCTGTCATCCTTTTTGTTATTTTTATACTGAATTTAGTAAAATCCATATTTAAAACACAAAATAATATAAATATTAATTTAGTTCTATATCCTCTAAACTTTAATCAGCTTCCTGTATTTGTGTACATTCAAATTTCTTCCTCTTATTTAAAAGAATATTATTAGAATTAAGAAAAACCAGTTGTCTTTATTTCTTATTCACTCAACAGGAAATGTTTTTGGAAAATAAACTAAAATGTCTATAATGTTGATTGTTTGTGAAGGAAATCTTATTGTATGTAACTTAGCTCTAAAAGTTATAAAGCTTTATAGCATTCTAAAAAAGTATCCTCCTTAAATTTTATTATTCTTCCTCTATTTAATCTTTTCATTGACTTCATCTCTTAGTCATACCTAAATCTATCTCAGGAAAAGTTAATTTTGCTCAATTCAATAGAGGGCAGCACTTTACTGGAGGTATTAAAAGGTTGAAGCTTATGCTCGAAATTTGTTACAGAATGGTATCTAGTTCTTTGAAATGTTATATAGATGATTTAGATTCTTCAACAGCAGATGAATATTTTGAAGGCATCTATACTAGCAACGCAAGTGAAACTGAAGATAGTGACATTGAATATAACAACGAATCAGCCAAGTGGCATTTACTTCAAACAAATATGCAGGGGCTCTGAAATTTTTATGCATATAATTCAAAATATAAGTTTTTAACTACTAAGCATATTTTATTTTGTACTAAACATTTGATTTTTGTATTAAAAGTATTGACAATTTTTGTCCTTAAATTATCAAAATAACTTAATAGTGGAAGGGTTAAGAAACATATATTTGACAATCTAATAGTTTTCTAATGTAACTTGTCTAGTATATTTAACAGGTAATCTTGATACAAATTTTGCTGTATTAAGGTGCATAGTTTTTTACTTTTATTTTCATTCAATATGGAAAATCATTTATACATAAAGTATATAAAAGTGTTGATTTTTTTTATAAAAAGACAAATTTATTGTGATGAACTTGATGTTTGCAGATTAGTTTAGCTGTTTAAATTAAAAAATATTTTTTAAATTTTTAAAGCATTTTCCTTTTAAAGGTAATATGTCAAACAGCACATCTAGTGCTAGTTCACCAATGAGCGGAGTTGGGTCTGTTAGTCCTGTTACAAGTATGGCATTGGGTCTCAACAATACATCAATATCAAATATTGGAACTTTTGCCGGAGTTAACGGGTATGATCAATTGTATGTTTTCACTTTATTATTTTATTCTATTTAAGATTTTGTATTTTTTATAGAAATTTCGTATGTTGAAATGCATTTGTGTATGCCATTATTCATGTGATTGTGTTTAAATATATTTTTTACTCTTGGCATATTTTTAACTTTTATTATTGATTGTTAGTCTTCAATTGAATGTTACTTTAAGTCAAACATATGGAATCATGTGCTTTTTTTCATATAATGTTTACATATAAATATCATCTATTTATTAATGGCGCAGCTTGTCCTTTTTGGACCTTGCGCCATAAAACCCAACCAACCAACATCTATTTATTAACTTATAAACTCATAAATATTAAAATAACTTATAGGTTCTTTTAATATTTACAATTTTTGTAATTAATTCAATTTTCATGGATCAAATATTATATTTTAACAAAATTTTTATTTGAACAATACGAAAGAGAAATTACTTTTCTTAACAAAATGTGTTTATAACAAACATTGTGAAGCCTTTGGAAAGATTAAGCTAATCCTGAACTAATTTGGCACAGCTTGTCCTCTTTGGACCTTGCGCCACAAAACCCAACCAACCAACCTGAACTAATTTGGATTCGTAGTTTACAGTTGCTTTGAAATTAATTTTCATCTCTTTTAATTCCTAATAAATACACTGCTCAAAACATTTAAAGGATATTGCGGTTATAGGTGGATCTTGTGTTTGGGAAACTTCTTAGCTGATTGATACGTTGTCAACAGACGTAGTAGGTTATATGAAAATAATTTACTCATGTTTGACAGAAAAAAATGCATTTTATTGCGCATTTGTGTACAAAAAGAAAAAAACACAATTTGTGCATTTGAGAAAAAAAGAATAAAAAAAGGTGTTGTCTTCAAAGGAAGTAATTTTCAGTAGGAGGTATGGTTTCCACAGACTGCCATAAACGTTGAATACCTTTGAGACATGGATTCAATGAGATTATTAATCACGAGTTAGAGTTTTCTGTCCCACTCTTCCAGAAGAGCTCTTTCCAGTTCTTTAAGAGTTTGGCAACCAGCAACTTGTCTTCCTAGAGTGTCCAAAACGTCGTCTATTGGATTCTTGTCTGGAGAACATGCTAGCCATTCCATTCGTACATTCCTTCCTTGAAAAGGAAATCCTCCACCAGGTTAGTACGATGTGGCCTGCAGTTACTATCCATTAAAATGAAGTCATCTTCGATTGCTGCAGTGTAAGGGACTACAATAGGTCTGAGGATCTCATCCCAATATTGGCGACCAGTCAGAGGTCCATCTTGAATGATATGGAGGTCTGTGCACCTGTCAATGGAGATGCCACCATACACCAACACTCCCCCACCACCAAATCTGACACTTTCATGGACAAACGCAGGATTATTCCTACTGCCACGGCCCCTCCAGCTGAAAATACGCCTATTATAAAAATTAACAGAAAAACGGGATTTGTCAGAAAAAAGAATATTGCTTCATTCATTTCTCCTCCAGTTCACATGCTCTGCTGCCCACTCCCTGTGGTCGCAATGATGCCTGGATGTTCGTTTAACACATACCATCGGTCGGCGAGCATACAAACCTACACCATGGAGCCTGTTTCGGACAGTCTGAATTGAAACCGTGGTGTCAGTAGCCGAGCGAAGGTGTTGTTGGAGAAGAGTAGCGTTTATATTTCGGTGTCTCTGAGCTGTTAACACTAAATAACGATCTACATTGGCTGTTGTTACCCATTTACGAACTTGCCCTGGTCTTCGACCTGCATTTTCAGTCTCCAAAAAATGGTTCCAGACCCTGGAAATCATACTTTGTGACACTCCAATGGCTTGCGCTACTTCGGCTTGAGTTTTTTTCCCTTCTAACCTACCAACAACTCTCCAAACTTCTGAATCAGTTAAATGACTTCGCTGAGACATCGTACTCATCGAAACAAAGCAGTCACTGAATGCCGATCATCCTTGTCTTCATTGTCTTTTATTCAGTTGAAAGTCAAATTTCATTCACTGCCGCTGAAGTGACTTTTTTCACATCGAACTCAAAATTAGCAAACTCCACAGTTTTAAAATCAGAAAAATTTTCATTTGTGATTCTCTTCTTCCATTTCCAGCAAAAAAATTTCACATATATCTTTATTTAATGTAAAACTTACAATATCCTTTAATTGTTTTGAACAGTGACTTTATTTTCATAGATATAGAAGTGCTTTGTATTTTGCAAATCAGTATGGATTTCTCAACCAAGATATTTTTGGAAATATCTTTTCGTTCCAGTGATACAAAGCAAATATTTATTTTTATTCTTGTGCTTATATAATCTACAAGGGGTGTTCATTTTTACAACTCATAAGCGTCTGTAAAATAGGTGTTAAAATTAAAAGTTTAAAAATATAAAAATATGTTAAATCATAATACTTAATTGTAAAAACATTATTTAGTATGCACTATGTAAGAAATATAGGCTAAATAAAATTTTACTAAAAATTAATTTGTACTTTCATTTTATTGGTTAAAAATTAGTCAATAAGTGTTTCTTTTTTTCCCCGTTTCAAAATTATATTTTTAAAAGTATTTTTTTTTTCTTCCATTATGTTTTAAAACATTTAATCACCCAATCCTTTTTATGTACAAAAAATACATTTGTATCCATATTAAAAAGTCCTGAAATAAAATATTGGTCAGTAGTGCATCAAGTATTCAGGTAAACTTTCTTGGCTGTGTTTAACTCATGGTTTCTTTGTATAAAACATGCTTGTGTTAAAATGACAATTTAAAAGTGCATTGTACCTAAAGTGTCTATTGTATAAGGCAATTAAAGCCATGACCACTCCTTATAAAAGTAACTTACAATATTTGTTGTTGAATCTATTGATTACATATTGTTACATGATCTGTATGACAGTATTAAATTAGGCATGAGAAATACCATACAGATTTGAAAAGTTCACAATCCTTCAAAGAAAGCAATTCAATATTTTCAACCATAAAATTAAAAAAACATAATAAAAATTTGACACAAATAGAAGATGCATAAAAAGGAGCTTGTGAAAAGGGTTTTTCAAAAATTTTAGATCATAAATGGGAATTAAAATTATTATTACATCTGTGGAACCATGTTAGAGACTAGCCATTATTTTATAAAATTGGGAGTGTTAATAAATTAAAGGATTTTTACTTCGTGAAGAACTATTGATCAATCCTACAGTTCTATAACTCCGTATATTTTATTTTTAGCTTAGATGGGAATGTTTATGGTCATTTAGATCATTAACTCTGCTAAAATGGTCTTGTGTCACTTTTTAAACTTAATGTTTTTTTTATTGAACTTTAAATTTATATTAAGTATCAAATAAACATGCATGTATTTGTTTAGTCAAATTATTTTGGAGGAATTCATTAAGTTAATTCTTGTCAAAATAGGATTTCTGATTATAAGATTATGAACTAAATTGTATATAATTCGTGTCAGGTTTCATTCTTTTTCATATTCTGAATCATCACTGCAGTATAAGGATTTTTACCAAGCTGTTAGATATTACAGATTATTTTAAATTCTTAAATGACATTATTCATTATAGACTGAATGCTTAATCTATTATCATCCAGTCTATAATGAAGTATTAAGCCATTACTTAATGCTTCACATCTTTTAATGGATATATATTAAAATTAAAACTATTTTTGATTTCATTAATTTAAAAATGTAAATGTTTCAGTTAAATTTAAAACTTTTATGAGAGTTCAAATTTTATTCATTGACTTAAACTATTCATTCCTTGATTCCCCCCCCCCCCCAAAAAAATCTTTAAATATTACTAATTTTACTACAGATATATACATAAATATTGAATTGTTGCAGGTTTTCCGAAATTCATTTACATTTGCTTAAATTAATATAGTTATTAATTACATTACCAGTATAAATAATTTTTGTTAAATTTAAATATGATTGGATTTTAAATTGTGGGATCACAGCTATTTGCTACATGCATTTGTATCCTAATTAAAAAAAATAGTTTAAACGTAAGTGATGTTAAAGTAATGAAAACTTTAATTATTAAAAATAAAAGTGTTCATTCTTAAAGCTTTAAAATCGTTCTTAAATTCTTTGAAAAAACGAATCATTCTTTTTATTTCTATGCTATAACACTTGCCATTGTAAATTGATGCCTATATATTTTTGATAAAATGCCTTAACTGAAATATTATTTATTATAGATATAATTTCGGGTTGCAAAGTGGAGTTTGTAATGCAAATTTTAGCAATAGATTATCTTCTCAAATTATTTATGATTAAATATTTCAAATTTTAATCTACTGTTTAGCATAATTCTTTGAAGCAATTTTTAATTAATTTTGTCATTATATATATTTTGTTTTTAGTATTATATAACAAATTGAAAATTAAGTGCATAGTTTGTACTAAGCCATGGAAGTTTTAATGTAACTTCATATGAATCATATTGGTTCTAATAGTATATTTTAAAACTATTATTGAGAAAGTAACTTTCAATATTTTATCTTTACTTTCAGAATTGGTAACATGACTAATTTAACAGCAAATGGATCTAACCTGGATGCCCTGACTCAAGCATATTCAGGAATACAAGGTATTCAACCTTTTACAGGTAATATTTTTTGTTAGCTGATTATTATTTTATTTATCCTTATTAACCTTTTATTTATGTTTTTCATTTTTATGATATGCTTTTCTTAAATCTTTTTTGTTTTAGTTTTAATTGGTTTTTCCCACACCTTTTTTTGCTGAATTTTTAAGTTTTCTTTTAAATGCTACTTTTCCTTTATTTTTAAATTAATAATTTCAAAACTAGATATCTTGTTATATATGAGCAGGTATCTTAATTACTTTTATAATTTTTAGTGCTTCTAAAAGGAAAGTATGGATCATGGGTGATTCATTTTTCTATGAATCTTATCAAGTAAATATTTATCAATAGAAATCTATCCCATTTGATAGATAAATGAAGAAATTTTTATGTATAAGATATTATAAAAAAAAAAACTTCAAAATATTATGAATTAAAATATTTATAAATTGAATTTTTATGTTAGAAATATATTAAATTTTTTTTAATAAGTTTTTAAGTATTTGATATTTAAAATTGCTTGCTTAAAATATTGCAAAATATATTTCAATTGTTATATTTATACTTAATTATATTAATAGATAATATAATCATATTCAACGCTATGTGCATATTTTTATAACTTTACTGATCTAGTTTCTCAATATTTCTTATATGGTTGATATTCTAGGGCTTAATACCAAATTGCAGCTTATGTATGATTTAAATTGTAAATCATTTATAAACTGCAATATTAATTACATAATGATAGCCTTATAAGTTTCTGCTACAAGTGGTATTTAAATGTAGTAGCAAAATTAATTTTAAATATAAAATATGGAAAAATATGTACTATAGATTTTATGTAACTTTCTTGGTTATAAATACCTATTTAGAGGTACAATTAAAATATATTATCATGTATTTTAGTTTTCAAAAATTCAAATAATATATAAATTTCAAAATGTAAAATACTTTTAATATCTAAAACCTTTGGAATACTAATTAGTCTTGTAATCCATTGATTAGGAATTATGAATTTAGGCTTCAATTGATAATTAACATATAGAAATACACATTAAACTAGCAGCTCAATGCCATTTATTAAAATATTTAAGTGTGAAGAATAAATAAAGATTGAAAAAGAAAAAGATAACATTGATTAGGATGATGGTTAATTTTCTATTTGAGCAAGAAATTTTGAGCAGTAAAATATCATAAAATTTATCATGGAAAAGTTAGTGGTATTCTAGTCTAAAAAACGAAAGATTTGTGTTATTCTATTTTGAGTTTTTGCATATATTGAACACTATATTTGTATAATGATATTAAGGATTGCAATCTTTCAGAACAAATTTTGTTGCCTCACATTAACCTGAGTGCTGTAATTGATTTTTTAATTGTTTTATTTTGTAAAGTTTCTGGCCAAAATTACGATCAAATAGTTAATGCTATTGCTTTAGTTCACAGTATTTGTTGGTTTGAGTTCCACCATAGATTATTGCAAGTGTTGAATAAAATAATTTTTAACAGTAATTATATCTGCAATAGGATTTGGGCTTTATCTAGTGAAAAATATGGCCATACTTTTATTAACATTAATACATTACATAACGTACAATGATTTAAATACATGCATTGTATTGAATTTTATATGCAATTTAATATTAAAAGAATAATTTATCAATGTATTTTTGCTTTTTAAAATATTTATGAAATATAAACTGTTTTGAAATATGTTTGTAGATTAATTTTCATTCAATACATTATCACTATAATTTTACGAAAAAATCCCCAAAAATTTTTTTGACATTGTTATTGAAATTTTAAAGCAATTCCAATGTTTATTATTTCCTTATAAACCTAATGATACAATTCTAGAGAAATGTTATGCTCACAAATTTTAAAAACATTAATCTTGTGTTAGATTTATTTAAAAATTCAATAATTAACTTTCATGTGTAATTGCCAGTCAAATGTATCATATTTATATTTCAAAGTTAATTGTGTGTGATTTTTAAGAATTTTAAAGTAACAATATGCATTGATAAATGACTTATTCTTAGTTTTACTTGAATTTATGTATTACACATACCTGTGTTAATGTGTCAAGAGCTTTTTTAAATTTTCATATTATATGTATACATGATTATCAATGTACCATATTCAAACGTTACTTTCTCTGTTATAATTTATTTATGTATATATTAGCCATTTTAATAGACTAAAGTGTCACACACACAATTACAATAATAAGTTAACAATATTTTACTTCACTACATACCAAATAATTGAATGAAGGGAAACAATAGCTGATTTTGATGCAAGATCTAATGAAAGGCTTAACAGATATTATCTAAAATTTTTATGATCTCGGTAAATTACATGAACACATGATTTTTTAAATGTTTATATTCAGTTTGTTTATATGAAATACATTTTATAAAATTCATTCTGTACTTGTAAGAGCATTTTTAAATCATTTCAAATGTTATTGGGCTTTAATGACAATTGGAATTTATTGTTTCATGTAAAGTTAATGAGAGGATTGATTTTAGGAAAATAGGCTATGAATTTTATTAGTTACTAGTATAAATGATCAAATTATCCGTTACTTCCATCTTTGAAATATTTTATTTTTAATATTAATATTTAACCTAACTTTATTCAAATTCCAAAAATTAGTGATGAGAATATGGAAATTTAAAATGTTTTTTTTTTATTTAAATATATATATATTAAAAAAAATTTTTTTTATCTAATGTCGGATTATGAACAAGTATAGCAAAAAATAAGAACAGCAATCAAAGAACACAGAATACAACAAACAATAACATCTGCAACAGAGACCATTAATTTAACATGCCTCCTAATAACACTCGAGGAGGAAAGTCTTGCACAGAACAGGACAGTGAAGATGATGCATTGAGGTCAACCTCTTCAAGGCTATGCAGAGTACATAGTAGAGAAAGAATTAATTTGATTCTGTGGAGATTATTTCAAAGTCGGTCATTCTTGGTATCAAGAGGGAATTCAGCCACCACTCTACGCCTTGGGCCATTACACAAATTCAGGATAATATTTTTCCATGATTTATGAGAAACACTAAGGTAGACTTTTTTTCCGGAGCACATGCTTTGATAATATTTTAATGAAATTTTTATTTGTATAGAAAGCATAGGATGATGTATTCTGGGTGAGTTAAGCACCCTTTTTAGCCAGGAAGTCTGTTTTCTCATTACCTGAAACTCCACTGTGACCAGGAACCCATCGGAAGACTATAGTTTCCAAAAGTTTGCTGTTTTTTTTAGTTTAGTTACTGCGTTTTTTAGAAAATGATGACAATCCAATATGTGCTGTGTTATGTGATTTTTATCTGAAATGATAGCCAACAGAGCAGCTTATGGATCACTGAGGATAACAGTTCTTGTGAATTTTTCCAAATGGCATGACAGCTGAGACATAGCTGCTCAAATCACAGCGATTTCATCATCAAACACAGTACCTCAGTCCTTAGAGATGTAGAAAGAGAAAACTTCTGAAAAAACTCCGGTACCTATTTTAGGGCCATCAGATAGAAAGAATCCATTGGTAAAGATTCAAATCCATTCTAGTTCAGGGTAAAAAAATGTTTAATACATCAAGAGCAAAGGCTCTCAAAATAAAGGGGTCCATATTAATTTTAGTTACTTTTTTACCCAAGTAAAGCTTAATCCCAGAAGAATTTCAAATTTATTGGATTTTCTAGTAGAACAAGTAATTTTAGTTCATGCATTAAACTAATTGAATTTTTAACTGAAAAACTCCTTGCAGAAAGCCCATTCCCGGAGTCTTTAGATTTCTAGTCAGGTATAGACTTTATTCTAAAGTAATTAACATCCAGAAACTCAAATGATATTTTCCCAGAGTAGCTATAGAGGCTATTGTTATCTTTGTCTTTCTTGTGTATGTGTATAATGGTAGAGGTTCACCATGCAACTGGTTCAATACCAGTATTCCAAATTAAATTGAAAAGTATCTCAGATGCCTTAGGGCCAAGATGAGGAAAAAATTTGAAATGAATTCCATCTTCACCATGTGATATACCATTAAGAAGGCTTCTTACAGCATATGCCAGTTCATCTTGAGTAGTGGATGTCTCAAAAATTGATTCAATACAGGATTCAAATTCTAACTGCAGGAATGTAGTTTTTGCTTTATTCTAGACGAATGCATTTTTGCTATTAGCTTCACAGAAATGTTTTGCAAAAGTATTCACAACTGAATAGTCCAAAGAAAGTTGTTTACATTTAACCATGAAAGTTTGCTTAGGTCAGCAAACAGAATCTTTCATTACATTGCCTACAAATTTAAAAATTGTTTTATAAGTTTGGTAATTTATACTTGAAAGGAATTCATTAAATGAGGACTGTTTACTACTAATCAAGGCTTCCCTAAAGTAAGCAGATTGTTTTTGTCAAGCCTGAACATCGCAAGATCAGGAGGCAAATCCTGCTTTTCTCCTAAACCTTTTTTTTATCTTTCAGTGTAGCCAGTTCATCTATCAAGAAATATTTGTTTCTTTTGTCTTCCTCTAGGAATGGATCTTTTGGCACAAGATGTCACTGTGTCTAATAATTCTATTTTGTTAGGATTTAGAATAAAGTCAGGCTTATTGTGGCTTACGCCATGTTCCACCAATTTAATAAAGAGAGGTGAATTTGCTTTCTTAAAATTCCATGAGATTTTTGATGGACCTCTGAACTGCTTTGGGTATTTTCATCTCCGAAAGCACCTGCCTGTTTTCCGATTCAGGTTCTTTCAAGGCATTTTGTTTGTGTAGGTCAGCAGTGACCAACAAGTTTGGGATTGTACTTTTACCTGTATAATACAGATGATTATGGGGATTTTTTTTTTTTATCATATATTAGTTCAAAAGAGGTAGAGCTCAAAAAAAAAATCCTTGATTCTCTATCCAGCTTCATTTGTGTTAGAATATTCCCACATGAGCATTAAAATCTATAAAAATGTGTTTTAAATTATTAACACACTGAAAGACAGGGTGATTACTAGGAGAGCTGCATATAGCCAGGACTTTAAAATGAGCTCCATATTTCCAGACACTAATCTATAAGTTCACTTCTATCACCATCAACCCCTATATCTCTTATTGTACAAAAATCACATGTTAAAGTACTCTTGATGCCAATCATAATGCCGCTGCCAATTGGTTTATATTTTGAAAGTACGTGAAAAGAATATCCTTTAAAGGTAATATTTTAAGTTTTCAGATGTAAAATTAGCCTCTATGATAGTAAAGACATCAATGTCCTCACACTGCTCCGTGAGCAGCTCCATACTCTTGGATTTAGACAATCCACCAGCATTCCGCAGTAACATTCGAAGAGTATCAGTTTCGAAAGGGGGAGAAATAGTGCCAACTGTAGATCTTTTATCCACTAAAAATGTTACCAGGTGCATTGTGGGGAGGTAGACCTACTGCACATCCTATTTTAAAAACTTAGTATTTATGAATTTGTAAATATTTTATAAAATAGTCAAAACAAATAGAATGTAAGAAATTAAAATAATTAAAAGGAAATTTCTGCTGGAACAACACTAAATTTTTTATAACTCTTTTCTCATCTCATTCTAAAGAAATTATGGATATAAAACTCTCATTATCCATAAGAATTCTTGAATTTTATTTATTTTTTTTATTATTATCAGAAATGGACATATTTGTTTCGATAGAAAGTATACATGTAATAGTTTTTTCCCCCTCCTTAATTAGCCGCAATTTTTTATCAAAAATAAAGATATGAATTCATATACCTTTCTAATTTTATAACATTTCTAACTCTTCAATTTTAGCCATGAGATTTAGCATTAAATTATTCTGTTCATTTCTTAATAATGCAATCAGTAGCATATTTGATTGCATTTTTCTTTTTTCTAAAGTAATCTTGCATAAATGAAATGACAAATTTGTTCCAGTTCTTAACCAAAAGTGTAAAGTTTATATTGCTTGTTTACTTCATGTCAACTTTTTAAAATGGCGAAAAAATATTCCATTTTTATTTGTTCCAACTTTTTTAGTTTCTCTACTCTTACAAGCTTTGTTATGATATATGTACAGTTTAGGACTTGCTTGAAATCTGACCTTAAGGGTTGTCTAAGACAATCTGTCATAGTGATAACTTAAGAATTTAAATTTATTTATTTTCTTTTAAATAAGGAAATCTATTGAAAGAAAACATTTTCTTATTATTTAATATTCTTTTATTAAAACATTCTTTTCATGTGTATAGGAACATTTTCACAAGTTAATATGCAGCAACAGCAAAGTTCACCTGGTAAACAAGTGGAAGGTATGTCACAGTGTATGTCAGATATGATTATTCATATTTTTTAATGCAGTCAATTCTTGCTTGTGTAAGGAATCAAAATTTTAAAATCTATTTAAAGAAATGCTGGTTTGTATGTTAACTTGCAAATTTAAGAAATTGTGTAATGAGGTGGAGAAATTCTTTAAAATATTTTTAAAAAGATCAGATAGTCCACAAAAAATGTTTCTTTAAATTAAAGAATTCTTTTTTTCACATTCTTTTCCTCACTCTTATGCGCAAACAGTTAATAATATGGTTTGATTTTTTTTTTTTTTTTTTTTTTTTTTTTTTTGCTTACATTAGACAGTATCTGGATTTAATAATGTACTAATATGATTTCCATAGTTTTCAGATATAGAGACAAGACTTGTCAATATTGACTAGAAATTTACATTGAAATTAATGCTATATTAACAAAAATTGACTGTATTTTATTCATGATAATTGAAAAAAATTAAAAATTTATGTATGCTTGCTGTTAATTATGATGATGACATATGAATCTTAAATCCATACCAGTAACAGAATAGTCAGTGGTTTAACTTACAATTCTCATTTTAAATTACTTGTCTTAGGACACTCTTTTTGTGCATAAAGTGGCCTTATTCAATCTTAAAATTTTTCTTATATGATAATATAATTATATTTTATTTCATGTATATCAAAGGCTATTTTTCTGCACTAGAAATGGTCTTAAAAAAATTAAAAGATGAAATTTTTTAATTTTTTTATTCTAAAAATTTTGTGTTAAAGTAATATTGCAAATTACTTAAATTTCTACTTTTACTTCCTTCATAAAATTCTGAAAATTCAGATTAGAGCAATAACTGTAAAAATAATTCAATCATCTGTTAAAGGTAATAATTGGCCAACTTTATTTACAGCAAAAAATTCATTCATTATTATTAACAATTATAGTTAAGTGTCATAATTTAATAGACATGAACTTGTCTTTTAAAATTTCCAAAGACAACTTTAAAATTTCTTTTTCTTTCCTTTAAATTTTTCTTTGTTTTAGTGGTTCTCACAGAATGGTACTCTTTATTTTTATATAACCAACTTTGTTTTCATACAAAAAAATGAAATTTCAATAATTTAATTACAGAGAAATATAATTATTTTTTATATAAACTTTCTGTTAGTTATTTTTTTCATGAATTGGGCGTTTTATATTTCAATGATAAGATACATACAAATTTTCTTAATTAAAAATGATACTGTTAATGATTCATCATTGAATTTAATATCTTTTTCTAAAATTTTCTTAAAAAATAGCAGTTTTCATTTTTAGCGGCATTGTTTTCATGTGGGAAAAGTGGTCATAAAACAACAAACAAATTCTTTTTCTAGAAAATGATTAAATGTGTTCATTTGTTATATTTTATAATCACGCTAATTCCATATTCTTTTTGATTAAAGTATGTTCATTAACTATTTCTTCTAAATTGATAAATTTTTAATAAATAAGTAAATCCATTTTACATAATTTGCATGAATTTACCTGTCTATATCGTCTCACAAAGAAGAAAATATGAAATCCTCATGCTTATTTTCCTGATTTTTTTTATAATAAAACAAGGTTCTCTTCACTCTCAGCATTCAAAACATTTAAATTTTTTAATGTCTATTGTAACACAAATTAATTATTTATTGAATAACTTTATATATATTATGTTTCCACAGGATTTATAAGGAAACTTCATTATAATATATCATTGTATTAGATTATTCCTCAATGAATAATGAGAATTTTATAGTATCTTGACAATACTTGGAGAATATTAAAAGAACTATTTATAAACTATAACTAAATATTACTTTAACCATTAACAAATTCTTTCTAAAATTTTCAATTTTTGCTTAGTTTATCTAATTATTTTTCTTCCACAATATACATGCATGTAAATTGCTACAAATTATTAACATATTTTATCTGAATGTTGATACAATTTTATTGAGTATGCTATGATACAAGAATACAACTTTTCTTTAAAGGCCCTCAACAGTTCATGGGTTCATGTCCCATCATTGTCATAGATGTTTCTAGTGGTTCAGAATCCACTTTAAACCGTAGGTCCAAGTCTCTTAGTCCTCGTATGCAAAAATATATTGTTGAACGACAAACAAACCAAAGTAAATGCCCACATTGGGTGTAAAAAAAACTTGGAAGGCTTCATTAAGTTCTGTAAAAAACTGATTATCTGTCTATATAAAGGAAATGGGTCTTGTAAAATAATCTTAAATGGTTAGTATAGTATATCAATAATAAATTGTATTTTTTATTTTATTAATTCTTTTATTTAAAAAAAACTTTGCTATTAACAGTTTCATCAATTACAAGTTTTGAAACTTACTTATTAGTGAAATGTTTAAGTTAGTGATTTAGTAATCAAATGTTAAATCATTAGTCTATGTTCAGTTACTTATAATAACTTTGATTCCTGTGTATATACAATCTATTATATTACCTGTTTATAGTTACAATTACTTAATTCTTATTTTGTGCTTTAAAGGAATTGTATTTTAATCAGCAAATAATTAAAAAAACTTTCAACTCTAGTCTACAATATTGTAATCCTAATATAAACTTTAGTTTGCCATATATATATATATATATATATATATATATATATATATATATAGTGAAAGTGCCTTAATATACTGTATAAAATACCCGAATTAATGTTTGTCAAATACAGCAATTTTATAAAAGTGTTTGCATATCTAAAATTTGAAGAAAATTTTAATTTTGTGTTTAAAAAAAATTTGTTTATATCTAAAGATTTATTGATGAATAAAAAAGATTTAATGATAGTATGCCTTAATATATCTCAATGAAGTATTTGTATTTGTTACAGGGCCAGAAGGAGCTAATCTTTTCATATACCATTTGCCTCAAGAGTTCACTGACTCAGACTTAGCACAGACCTTTGCACCCTTTGGAACTGTTATTTCTGCAAAAGTGTTCATTGATAAGCAGACAAACCTCAGTAAATGTTTTGGTGAGTTTTCTAGATATTTTTGTTGCAGAAAAGCTAAATTTAAATAGTTATTTTAGAAATTGGCTTGCTTTTTTGACAATCTTTATATTAACTTATTAAATATCCATACTTAGTTACCTTCTAATTTACATCCTTTAAAATTATGTGATTAAAAGTCTTAGTTTAATTAAAGGAATATTATTAACTTTCTAGTTGACAAACCTTTAGATTATTAACTTATTGAAAATGAATGTGCTTTAGAGCAAAATATAGCAAAATTTAAAGACACTAAACTACTATTTATTTCTAAACATAATTAAACTTTTGAAATTTATTTTTCTTAGGCTTTGTAAGCTATGACAACCCCAGCAATGCCCAGGCTGCCATCCAGTCTATGAATGGATTTCAGATTGGTATGAAGCGATTGAAAGTGCAACTGAAACGTTCAAAAGACGCTAGCAAGCCATATTGAATGTTATTAACCGAGCTTGCATGCAGATTTCCTACTGCAGATGTGTGTGTATATTCGAAGATTTTTATCCCATCATTATTCTTTGTTTAAAATATGTGTTACAAAGTATATATTTCTGTTAAAGAAAAAAATAATCTATATTGATATTTTCTTGAAGCATTCATGCTACTGGCTAGTGAAAAAGAAAAGAAAAATTATCATTCTGCGTTTTTTCATATAAATATATTTACATGGCTGTATTTTGTCACTGTCATTGTTGTATTCAGTCATATCAAAGTCTGTTTGTTGTGGTGAAATGAAATTTGTACATTTTGTGGTGATTGAATGCAATGTTTTTAACAAAATCTTTAATATTCGTAGTTTAACTATTTCTTGAATAAAACTAGTCTAAAAAACTGAATGTCAATTGTTTAGTTGTTTTATAGTGTTTACAATGGTTGTGAACTTGCCTTTTGTGTGTTTGAAAAAGGAAGAATATTTGTAAATGATCGAAGAATACTCTTAAGAAATTTGACAAAGTGCCTCGCCTCTTTTGCAGGTTGCTTCCTTCTTTATAAAAGAGTAGCATTTCTGTGTAAAGTCTGATTTTATATAGGCACCCCTCATCACTTGTTACTTCTGCCTCACTCCAAAGGCTTCGAGCCTGCCTGCCAGAAATTAGTCAGGACCATGAATGCTTTAAGGATTGGTTCATTTATTGCATTTTGTTTCATAGTTGTGTAAATTATGTGAGTTATTAAGTTAGTAAATGTTGTATGGTATGTTCGGTTGCTTTGTTAATTTGTGTGCAGTATTATTTTATCTTAATGTAGTCTCATTGGTATTGTTATAATTTGTTTATGAACACCAGAGAAAGGTGTAACCTTCTTGAGAAGAGCATTTTTCGGGAATTATTGGTATGTGTAAAGAGACTTAGTTTTAGCACACATATATCATTATTTTATTTTACTTGAGAAAGAATTTGTATTCATACTCTCGTCCAATTGTACAGTTTCTAAATCGTGCAAAGTATATTTAAAAATATTAATTAATTAGGATTGACCGCTCACTTCTAAATCCGACCAAGATACGATCTCTTTGGTATCAGATGTAATTTTAATCTGTGAGGAAATGTTGTGAACTGTCTTTCCTTTATCTGTGTAGAATTATATCAATTTGAATAAAAAATTGTTTATAGATTACTATTATTGTGACCCAGTATTATAAGAGACTGCTCAGCATGAGCTTGATGTTTTAAGAATTTGTGGACTTATTCTAGTCCAAATTTGTCAACCGGTTTGTGTTTCTTCAAGAGGAACCAAAGAAAAATTTGTAAAGCATGTATTTACTAATATGTATGCCTTATAATCTGTTTGGCACTAAAAGAACTTTATGTACCAGACAAAACTTGTATGTCAATTTATTGGTGTGAAAACAAATAGAAAAAATATGTCTATATGTAGTACTGTGGCTCTATGTCTTGTCAATACAGCACATATTTTGCATGGAACCCATGCTCAGCTCACTGTTATAAACTGTCCTAACTGATGTCTAATGTCCGCTGCTTTGTGCACGATCTATGTGTGTAAGTTTGTCCGTTTGTCTTGTGAATTGCATCAGAGCTCATATTTTAAACATCACTCTGTGATTCGTGATAACTGCTGCCCAACTATTGAATGTGGGTGCCAAACAATGTTTTGAAGATAATTACTAAATCATTGTAATTCTTAGCAAAAAATGAAAATGTTTTAAAGATGTTTCGTGAATTTCGTTTTGTTTTCATGGGTTCTTCAATGCATTGTAGCTGTAGATTAAGTTATTATATTGAATTTGTTTTATCGAAAAGCATTTAAAAATCTTTGTTTTGCTGTTTGTTGTTATGAAATTTTAACTGTTATGTCAAAATAGCATAAAGAAACGGGTTAGCAGTACTGGATTAACTAATATGCTGTTGTGTCGCTGTCCACTGTGTCTCTGTGGTTATTTTAACCACACCCAGTGCAAGTACCTTTTGTACACATAGTCCTACTTTTTAAAAAAATTACAATCAAATTGATTTTTTACTTAATAGTTTTTGCTGTTTAAGTCTTTTTACTCGATAATTTGTTGTTGTTTTTAAAAGATATATATATTTTGGTCATTTAAATAGCTCTGTGATAGTGAGGTGAAGTACTTACTCTTGAATATGAGTTGAGATTTTTATTAAGTATGTCAATTCTCTGTCAAATACATGGGAATGTATCTGACAACTGATTGACCACCAGTCTGTCAAATACATGGAATGGTTTTCATGCATTTGATGAGCAGTCTTGCAACATTTTTCTTTCTTTTGTCTGGGTTGTAAAAATTGTAGATTATTTAATTTGTACTTTTTTATTACATTAAAGGGTTTTTTGATTTCAATCACATGGTGGGGTTTATTTGAGCTGTATAATAATAATTATAATGCTATATCTACACTGGCTTGAGAACATATCGTCAACAATATCCAAATTTCTGCAGCTGTAATTATTATAACAAAAGAATATTTATAACATTTTGTTAACCAAAAAATTTTATAATCTTTTGTTAAAAAAAAAAAAGTTATAAATTATGCTATGGAGTTTGGGAAATTTTCATTAATAAAACAAATAAGTAGTTTCTGCTCTTGTATGTGTCATTCTTGCTTGTATTATACATACTCAGTATTTTTAAATATTTTTAAGAAAACATTTATGAAATAAATTTAATATGTACTTTTTGAATTCTGGGAACTAAATGTTTTACAATTTTATTCCTATGATATTCCTTTACTCCCTCATAACAAGTCTGTATACTTGAAATTCAATTTTTGATCAAAATTATATTAAAAATAAACCTTATTATTTTTCTACTCATTGGTGTGAATAGAATATGCAATTATTTTGATAATGATCTAAAATAAATGTTTCATTTCTTAAAGAAACTTATATCACTTTTATATTCATATTTGGCGTGTAACAACTATTTTAAGTGCCATAAAATTATCATTTTATCATGATAATTTCTGCAGTTTTCAAACATTGAATTCGATCCAAATTTTCAAATTACTGTAAGAATTATTCATTCTGTGAACATTTATCACTTTTTATATTTTAAACACCAGTTAGAAATATTCTATAATGAAAATTTTACATTATACATAGTTGATATTTTCAACTGTTCTTTTTTTTATAATATTTTTCCTCTGTGTTGACTCTTCTCGTCATTTGGCCTTATGAATGGCATGATTGAAATTAAAGACTTATTAATTATTAAAAATATCTAATAATTATTTCCAATGAAATTATTTAAAATTAGATATTACATTTGTGAATATCACATTATAGCAAATATTTCTTAACTAAAGCTTCAAAAATTGTCAGTATTATGTTTTTAAAATTAATATATTGCTTTTGTTTTTATGCTATTTCTATAATTAATAAATAAGCTTGAAAATTAGTGTTTTTTCTTTTATATTTAATCTCTTTCATTTTAATAGTTATTTCCATTTAATTTTTTTCTCAGGTGAGGAAGTGGGTAATATATTTATTTTCAAACATTATAATGTTTTGACAAATGTAGGGAAAATGGATATTTTTCTAAAATATACATGTACAGCATGTGTTCAAAAAAAAATGTCAATTTTTTTTAATAGAAAATATTTTTATTACTTATATCATGTTCTTTAGAAGAGAGCCTTTTTGCAATGCTGATATCTTACCAGCATATACATAATAGTATTTTATGTCTACTTATATGCTTGATGAAAGACATTTTGTAAATGCATATTTTGATTTACTTTAAATAATTCATGACTTACCTTGTATATCTTTAAAGTAGATGTATGGAATTGACATTATCACTTTAAATCATTACATCAAAAAATAACTGTAAGTTGTAATGAGGACAAGTATATGATACATTTTTTTTTATTAAAGTTGTTTGAATTATAATTAGGTAACTTATGGATGCAATATTTTGTTCTAATTAAAATTTCTCAATGAAAATGCCTTTCTTTTAATGTAACATTAAAAACTAAAAATAAAATAAACTAAAAAAATCTTGTGTTCATAGCTAAAAAGAAGAAAACATACACAAATGAATAGTTTTTACACCAAAAAACATTTATTATCCATGATTTCATATAAAAATATACCATACCTTGTTTAATTTTCTTTTATTAGAAATGTTTATATTAGCATTACCCTTAGGAAGTGAGGATTTTAATATAGTTTATCTTGAAACTTGTATATAATTTATTTTGTATATAATTTATGAAAAGAACTTAACAAAGACACATTAAAATGCACAATTTTAAAATTTCTCGCTATTATATTGATCAGTTAAATTATTTCAGTGCAATGCAGAATTAATGTGAAGTATCAGTGTAGAATTTGATTGTTGTATATTTATTATAAAATAAATTGAATAGAAAAATATTTTAATCAGCTTTAGAATAATCAAGTAGTTATGCTCACAATTGGTTTAATTATAACAAGTAATTACTGTATAAAAATTAATTCTTATACTGAATTAAATAAAAATTCACGAACTAAATATTGAAAAAGTACCAACTTTATTTCAATAAATAATGAAAACTGATACAAACTAATATAGGAAAATGAAAAAAGTATTTAAATCAGTGGAACTAATTTAATTGTTTATTTTAATAACATAATCTTTTCTGAATTTAATTATTTCTAAAGTCTATCAGGCTGAATCATTCAATAATTTAAAATTTTGAGTATTGTAGGCATGGATTTCCATCTTTTGAAAATTCCCAAACTTAAAATTTCAATATTACAATGCCTTAAAAGAAATTTTTAATTAAGTAAAATTTACCTGAAATAAAAAATCCAAAAATAATTCAAATAAAGAGACTGTCAAAGACAATTTTATCTAAAACTCTACGGATCTATAATCATTTTCTATCACACAATTGATACTTGGCTGGTTATGATCTAATAAAGCTCCTAAAACATGCTCCATTTGGGGATTTGATAACTCAAAAAGTTCCATTTTATTTTATCGTTGGATTTGAAATGCTGGTTTTAGAATTCACTGAAACAAACTTGTTTTTCTCATTGCTGTTAAAAATTATTATAAGAATAATATTTGAAAAAGATATGAAAGAGAGTATCTGCATAATGATGAAAGAAATTTAGAGAGCCTGCATTTTGCTTTTCGTTCTCAAGAGAAAAAATAGCAACCATGAAATGAAATCATCCAAATTTTGTTTGTAGATGTTTACCAAAAAATTCAAAGCTATACAAGAATTTTACAGCACAAGTCAATTAATCGTCAAGTTTTTAGCATGCGATTGAACCAATAATCATAATTTTGGAGCATAATTTTTATCGTTATGGTAAAAATATTTCTGCTTTTGCTCTAAAAATTATGCTCATTAGCTTTGTCCAGAGGGAATATTGAAAAAACTTACGCTAAATGTATAATGACTCACAGAGTAATTTATAGCGAGTACATTAACATATATGTATTTGTAGATAAAGATGGATGTAAAATTAGTAGTGGGGTTAAAAAATTTTGAGGAGTAAAGTAATTTATTTTCTATAACATTGTAAACTGTGGAATATATATATGCTAAAATAAAAACACTTTTAAATGAAAATAGATATAGTATTTGTAAAGTAATAAGTTATTTCAGGATTAATTTAATCATGCATGGATCAAAATGTGTAGAGAAGCTTTTTGATGAAGAAAATGTTTTTTGGTGATGGATGTGGATTCTGGATAGATAAAAATATATATAAACTCCATAGTTCTGCAAAACTTATTTTGAAAATATTAAGAATATCTTGATATGAATGATTCTCACAATACACAAAGCATTCATCTGTGGAATTGTCTGCATTAGCTGCATTTCGAATTTTTGAAAGCAAATTTGATTTATTTAAACATATTAAAAATAATTCTCTACAAATATTTTAATTGAAAGAGTTCATAAATTAATTGATATGTTTGTTGATAGTTTTCTAAGACAATGTTTGTGAAAAAGAGCTCAAAATGAGATAATTAAGTGATATATGTGATGAAAATTCAGTGTATTAGTAGAAAAGTCTAATTTAGGAAAAATATTGTTTAGTTTGGCACGAATATATTTTTTTAAAAATTAGCACATAAGTATTTTACCATAAATAACTGAAATTTTAAAATCCTATTTTTCATATTAAATATGCTAAATTATGATTTTGTTATAGTTGTCTTTTTTCTGCCACTGTCATTTATCAGTTTTAAGGAATATTTCTGAAAGATTTAATAAAGCAATACAGTAATAAATCATGTATGCTGGTATGTCTGCTTATATAATAAAATGTAGATTTAAAATAAAAATAGGTAATTGAGAATATGCTATTCCTAAATAAAATTATATGAATCTCGCAAAATAGTTTATCAGGAAACAACCACTTACTTAATGGGAAAAAAAATTACCTCTCGATAATAAATATTTATTTTTAGCAGATTCTAAATGCAGATACGAAAATACATGCTTATTAGCATTTGTTAACTTTTTCAAAGAAAAAGTTGAAAAATATTCACGAAACAATTTGACTATTTAAAGACTATTATATGTAGTAAAAGAACTGGATACTGTTTAAAAAAAAGTAAATATAAAGGGGTAAAACTGCCATAATTGATTTAAGTTGATGGTCTCAAGACCAACTTAAATCAATTCAGTTAAACTTATTAATTAGTTAAACTTAAATCAATTCAGTTAAATATTAAGGATGGCGTTAAACCGATGTAACAGGATAATGTTAAATGTGGAAAATTGAAGACAATTAGCATAATCAAATAATTTGTGTAATCAAAACACACTTGGAAAGCACAGATATCATAGTTAATCCTTTGGGTACATTTGACGAGTGAGACTCTCATCCTCTGTTTACTTCAATACAATAGTCTTCGAGTAATTAAGACCCAAAGGGTTAAATCAAAAATTACAAAGCTATTCTAAAATTTTAGTTGTGCCATCTATGTATATAATGTTTCCAATTTATATTTAACTGTCTGGAGTTCCTAAGCTTCCAATTTCTAACACAATATATTTTTCAAATATTCAAGAATCCTAGAAAAAAGACATGAATTTCAGACATTTTGTATTCTTTGTTAAATTCAATTATAAAACACTACTTTTCTAATGTGTAATAAAAATGAAACATATATTGTTGATTTTTCGAATACATTATTTGGTATATTGAGAGTGTATATATTTATAACTATCAAGTAAATTTTATTTTGTATCTGTTTCAGTATTGTAGAATAGAAATAGAATATATATATTATTATTATTATTATTATTTGTATTTATTTTTCTGTATGTTTAAAAGTTTTATATATTAATTTTTAATGTGTAATGAATAACATAGAATCTACAAACTAATTATTTTAAAATGATAAATTTGAAGACTAAGGAAGATGCAATTTTGATACTAGAAAGTTATCCTTATAATTCTTTTCAAGCAAATTAAAATGTCATTGTTCATTTCAATATTTAATGCCAATAAGTTTTAAATGTCTTATTGGGATAAAAAAATTTTTTAAATGAATCACAATCGAAGTAAAATGATTTTTCTCTTTTAAATAAATTTGCTGTTTTGCAATAAAATAAAATTAGGGAAATGCATCGTAAAATAATTAATTAAAAAATTATATTTATATAAATTTTATATATTAGTAAAATACAAAATTATATATGTTTTACTTTTGACTTTTATTAAAATAATTATTATTTTCTATTATGTTGAAGTTAATATCTTTGAATTTTTTATTTGCTTAATATATTTTCAATAAATATAAATAACTTAATGTTCCTTCCTCAGTTGTTTCATATTTTTCAATTTTGAAGTTGAGCATTTGCTTACCATTTTTTGACTTCTAAAAATATTTTGCATGTACATTAATATTTCTTCAAGACTTGGCTTTTTTTTTTTTTTTTTTTTTTTTT
>JAPDSC010164013.1:186659-198241 GCA_026290005.1 Latrodectus geometricus
TTTTTTTTTTTTTTTTTTTTTTTTTTTTTCTTTCCCCTGTTGCCTTTGTAGTATTTATCAAACTTATCGCCTTTCGCTGTACATCACTTTGTTGATGCAATAGATTATATAAATTTTTGATTATTATATGTCGTGTGGACGTGTCCTATTGTAGACAAGCTCACTTTTCAAAAATGTTACTCTATATACAAACGTTTTGACTGTTGATATTTAATATTAAAATTTAATTTGGTATGTAGGACAAAGGTTACATATCCCAGTGAATTTTTATAATAAAGTTGTGCACTACTCTAGTGCATATGATCAGAAAATTGAGGGGGAAGACACTATATCTTTTGTTGATAATGTATCTGTATTTTCTTTTGCTTGACGAACATCCAATGATCATTTTAACTGAAAACTTAAATAAAACTAGAATTTTTTTTATTTATTTATTTATTTTTTTTTTTTTTTTTTTTTTTTTTTTTTTTTTTTTTTTTTTTTTTTGCCAAAAATAAAATATTTTTTTATATTTACATTTCAATCAAATATATAATAAAATTAAATCTAATTGTTTCACCCATCTTCTAATAAAAATGTTAATCAAAATTAATGTACAGTAGAAGTCCATTAGTCCGGCATCCAACAGTCCGGAATGCCCGATAGTCCGGCGTCGCTCCGGAAAATTGTAAAAATTTTGGTTTTCTCCAAAAGTGTGTCTTTAAAGCAAATAAAAACACTCGAGAGCTATTCTAGAGTTTTCGGGGTAGTTCGATATCATCCGGAAAAGCTCAGTATTGTTCGGAAACAATTAACAATTGCCTGAAGATGAGGTAGAGTAGTGGCTTCTAATCGACGAAAATGAGCCTGTTGAACAAGAACTAACCAATGATGACATTATCAACATTGTATTAAACCCTCAGCCTACTCAAAATCTTGAATAAATTGACTCAGATGCCGAAACGGAAGAAAAGGAAAAAATCAGCTGGGCAGAAGCTGCAGAATCACTAAATAAGTTTATTTCTTTTGCTGAGGCTAGTACTAGCTACAATGCTTCAGAAATTATTGATTTCCATATTATTAGAAATAAATTTTATACTAAATGCCAAAAGTCAAGAAAACAAAAAGACATTCATGACTTTTTTAAATCTAAGTGAAATATGTTTTACAGTACGTATACATACATTATATGAAATGTAAAATAAACTTTGTTGAATGTATTTGCATACTGTATTTGTAGTTTAATTATTAACCTAATTGTTCTTATAATTAGCTCCCGATAGACCGAAATTTTCGGTAGTCCGGCACCGAGCCGGTCCCGAACGTGCCGGATTATCGGACTTCTACTGTATTAGAAATCAAATTTTGCTTATTCATCAATTTAACAAGCTCAGAATTTTTATAAAATTTTATAGGACTTTTTTTAAAAAATTTAATATATAATTTTATTATTAAACATTCTTGATTTAGTTACTGAATTTTATTTTTCAAAATTATTATTACGTTAACGAAAATTTGTTCTTGGAAATAAATTGCAAGCTTAATTCAAGTGTGTCTAATTTTTTAATCTAAAATATAATATTTATAAAATTATGTTAATATTATGTACATTAATAAAATTTTGTTGAACAATTTACTTATGATTATTAAAAGATATTTCTCCAGTTTTTATTTGATAAAAAAATAAGTACTATTCTATGAGATTTGAAATAAGCTTTTGCAGAGGGTATATTTTTTACAATTCATAAGTAACGAAAGGACTCCAAAGCATTTTAGTATTTGTCACTAAGATTGAAGAAAGCATTATAAAGAATTATCACTGATTATACTTGTAAACTTGTTTTTCGTACTAAATGGCTCCTTGCTTTGAGTCTGAATCAGCCAAATGTTCCGTTTTCATCATCTCACGGATATAAATTCGCTGGCGTTTAGAAATTACATGCTTGGATACTAGAATTCAGTTACGCACCTTGCTGTTACTCTTGAAGAGTAGTACGCAAAATAAAAGGTTTTTGAATAAAGCGTTAACATTATCATGCGAGATATTTTATCTCATACTCATTCCTGAAGACTTAATACCACTGTATTTATCTCAAAGTGAAATTTAACACCCACAAGTAATGTAGTAAGATCCGGCAATAACAAAATTTTTTATTATACAAATAGTAATGGAAATACTATTAAAAAAAGTTTATAACTTTTATAATAGATAATCATTTATTTATTGTAAAATGGTTTTAAAAAGCTTTCCGCAAAAAAAAACTTTTATTGGCTTTTGATTATATACATCAGGGATGGCCAAGACGTAGACCGCGAAGACATCTTAGGTAGTCCACGCGTCCATCCCAATAATGACCTCGGATATTAACAATTTAATTTATGACTTATGACATAGAATCATTTAAAAATTTACTAGTCTACACTTTAAAACCCAAAAACAAACTGTGCAAAAACTTATGGTTTAAGGTTAACGATTTATATATAAAACCTAAAACGGACATGATGAGCGCGATTAAAACATTAAAAAAAAAACTATAGAATGGTATGTATCTCAATTAAGAAACTTCAAAAACATAGAGGAAGAGTGCATCCATAATCCAAACGGAGACTTCGAAGATTTCGCTTAATACTTACTTGTTTTGCTTGAAGAATTTGAAAGAAGATTCGCTGACTTAATTAGGTTGAAAGGAATACTCAATTTTATGATATTTCCCCCATTTAATGAAAATGTCAACATTGATGGAGTATTTGAAAAATACAACATTTAATAGATATCACATCAGTCACGGTCGAGGAAGAAATTATTAAATTAAGATGCAACATTTCTTAAATCCAGAGCATATTTAGTGATACTGATTTTTGAAATTAATTTCTGTAGAAACGTTTCCAAAAATTTACAAATTGATTTTGTATTTGAAATCATACTTTGGATCGAGGTATCTTTGCGAATCTGCTTTTTCAACCATGAACAAAAAACAAACATTGGTCGCATTTAACAGATGAACATTTATAAATAACATAAACACGAAATTATAATTTCGTGTTTATGCATTGCAATAAGCTCGTATCAGCCACAATATGATAAACTTGTCGCAGATATGCAGTGCCAAATTTCAACTAAACGGATGGCCAGTTTTTGATATATGAATACTTTGATTATTTTCGTCAGTAAATTTTCATTTTGTAAATATTAATATTAAGCTTTTTCTTTAGAAAAATTACATAATTTACCATTTTCTCTTGTTACCGAAAATAAATATGTTTAAAAACATGTAATTTAGCTCTGCCATTGGTAGATCGCCTTCGATTTTTTAATTGTGGAGTAGAAACCGGATCCCAAAAGTTTAGCCACCCCTGATCTATATCATGGGAATAGATAACTCCGACATTTTTTCATCACGGACACCTATCTATTATGGATTGTTTTTGGTTTCGGGATATGCATGCATAGGAATATTGAAATGAGAAAATGTTATTTTGACAAAACAAATTAGTTTTTTACTCTTCCATTTACTCAAATATATAATTCCTTCTAGCGTATGCTAGAAATGTAAAATTCAAAGGAATTTTGAGAATTTCGATGAATATCAAGATAATTTTGAGAGAATAAACTCAAACAAATCACATTTCATTCAGTGGGTGTTTTACCTTATACACTGAAGCGAAGTGAAGTAAACTAGTAAAACTAATGAAAAAAAATGTCTTTTATTAAAACTAAATTTAATATTGCTTCTTACTAGAAAAAAAAACAAAATATATTGGTCAAAATAATAAAAACCAAAATGGTGTTTAATCAAAAATACCAAGATTATTTCTCAAAACTGATAGAATAAATCTGTTTCTTTATAAATTCATTCTCACCAAGGAAATAATTTTCTCGAACATTAATTTTTAAGCTCTTAATCTTGTGTGTGTATATATATATATACTGATCTATGATTAAATTTCACAAAGCGAGTTAATTTGCATATCATAATAATCATTCTGTTACTATTGTGATTTTAAGATATAGTTCATAAATTAATATTTCCATAATATTGCAATTTCTAGGAACATAAATTTAATAATCCGTTCAAAGAAATTGAAAAAAAAATACATGCTTTAATATAGTTATTGGCATTAGCTGCTATGCATGGCCTCTAACTTTGTTGCAAATTTTATTCCATTCATACTAGGATTTAGACTTTCTGTAGCCGACATAATTTGCAGAAATTATGAAATACGTGGGTTTTATTTGTTTTAATAATTATTTACAAAAAAACTTCAAATTTTTTTTTATCTGAAAAATTTCTTAACCTTTGAAAATTCCTGCAAGTTTTCAAAATTTTCATGGCAATAAATCCGATTTTTTCCCATCCTTGCAATAGTAGTAAATGCGATGTTAGATTACCATAGCACTTTCTGTTTCAAATCGCAACTAGTCCAAATTATAATATTTTAGTATAAAATCTAGTCTACGATATTCTGGTGGATTTCATTCCAAGGTAAATTTATTTCAATATTTTCTTCTGAATCTCTCTTGCGTTTTATTTTTTATTTATTTTTTTTTTTTTTATATCTCCTGTCGAATATTTCATACAATGTTTCACGATCAGAACTCGGATTTTCGATTTGCCGACTCTAAGAAAATGCCAAGTTTTTCAAGTCGTTAGTTTAGATAATTCGAAATTTAAAGTATAGACCAAGGTTTTTAAATATTTTGTCAATTTGAGGGGCTTCTATATAGTTTTTTGACAGTATCATGGTTAGATTTTTACGGACTTCAGGTTAAAATTCCTGATGCTTGAGAGATGCCCTAGCCTTTCAAAATACATAAGCAGTTTTAACTGCATGCAATTAGTTTTTGTGGTATGCCTCCACGACTTGTAATTCCAGAATATTTAAGAGAGGCTTCTTTGGATTTTAACGTTTTTTTCGTATCTGCAGTTGCATGTTTCTGGTGCCATCCTTGACCTCACACAGGACGGTAGCAATGAGGTTTGATCTATTTTAAGACTCGCGACCAACAAGTTTCTGGACCGAAAGATTTAAAAATCTACCAAAACAACAGAAAATCCTGGTTTTTAATTGATGATTTTTACCCATAAAGGTATTTCTTACATTTTTTTTAAACTAAGAACTTTTTGGTAGAAAACTTGTTACAACTCTACATTTCTATTTGTTTGATATGCTTTCATTTTTTAAGAACTCTTCAAAAAATTTTTTAGTTCCTTCTTTTAACTGGAAAGGTTTTAAAGTGAAAAAAAAAAACAGTTATTGCTTGCAGTTGTAAACTCAATTCATTACAAATGCTTTTGTTATTAATAAAAAAGTTAATCACAGAACCAATCTTTATCACTATTTTCAACAAGTGCTTCTTGTTTGATTTCAAAAATTCTTTTATACACCTCTTGTGAGTCTAGTGACAACATTTCGTAATTTTATTTGGAAGTTTTGGTGTCAGAATTCTATATAATGAGGAATGAATTCAACGTTTGTAAGCGCACCTATGCGCGTATGTTGAAGGGACAAAAATGTCAAAAGGAAAAATAATAGCTACCATAATTCAATTAATTTTGTTTTTTATTTAAAAAAAATTTTTAAATTACAACTACTGTTGGAGGTCAAGTGTGGAGACGGAATTGCAAATTTCTGGTTCATGTGCATTTTTCATGATAGCTTTACATCACAGAAAAAATTACTTTTGTAGAGTTAAATCTGTATACTACCTTATACGGGAGTCTACAGCATCTGTTACCAGTGGATCATACTGTGTGTAAGATTATATATATATATATATTATATATATATATATTATATATATATACAATGTCATTATAATTAAAACTTACGTCGAAGACAGTTAAATACGATTCTCCCTTCCCCATTTTACTTCGAAGATATTTTCAGTGTTCTGAGAAATTTAAAAGATAGCGCCATAGTGAAAAAAATTTATATTGTAATGTTATAAAAAAAATACATTTTGTATATATTTTTGTTAAAAAATTGCAAGTTGTTTTTTTTTTAATTTTTTTAAGTTTGAAAAATTTATTACTGAATGAAACACAGCACATACACAATAACTCACATACATCTTTCTGAAATCATTGAAAATACATATAGTTGAAATATTCTGCTCACTCAGACAACATAGAATTGTTGATGATCAAAACCGATAGGTTATTCTCTTAAATCTTGTTTGAATTTCGTTTGATTCTGAATTTGTAGTTTCATTTAGAATTGTAATTCGATTTAAGATCATGAGTGGATCTCTTTCAATACAACCCAATTTGCTCGGGATTTCATTTCTTTTTTCTCCACAAAATTCGATCACATCTCTAAATTTTATTAAAAAAATACTTCATTGCTGAAAGAATCAAGAGTTTCGACATTATCTTTAGATAGCTTGAAAACATTAAAATGTGGTCGTTAAGCCGTTAAAGGTGCCTTGAAAGACTATTGCATTGTGCAAGCACTTTGCGTAAAACAGATAAAATGAATAAAAATATGATAAATTTCATACATATATATGGCATCGTGAAAGGACAGTGGCTTTCCCAACATTAAGATATCACTTTTAGATATTTCTTCAATTGATAATATCGGTTTCAAAATAATCCAGCAATGCTTTTATAGTTTTTACTCTGCAACTTCATTCGTGAACAAGCGATATTTATTCAAAAATGGCATGCCTCTTTGATGACGCTTCTATGAAATTACGTTCGCGTTGCAACAAAAATACATTTCTCACTGTAAGGAAACTAATTAAGCACAAATTTACCAAGATCTAAACACAAATTTAAGGTATGTGCATAACAATGAACGTAAATTGTCATTTGGATATCCTACAGCAGGGGTGGCCGAGACGTCGACCGCGAAGACATTTTAGGTAGTCCGCTCGACAATCCCGATAATGACCTCGGATATTAACAATTTAATTTATGACATAGAATCAATGAATTATTTAAAATAAAATTTTACTACGGTCTACTCTTGAAAACGTAAAACAAATTGCTCAAAGATTCAAGATTAAAGGTTTACGATTTATATAAAATCTAAAACGTACATGATGAGCGCGATTAAAACATTCAAAAAAACTATAGAAAGGTATGCATCTCAATTAAAGAAACATTAATTGAAAAACTTCAAAAACATGGAGGAAGAGTGCATCCACAATAAGATTCGCTGACTTGATTAGGTTGAAAAAAAGAAGTTTTATGATATTTCCATTTAATGAAAATGTCATCATTGGTGGACAACGTATCTGAAAAAATAGGACATTTAATAGATATCACATCAGTCACGGTCGATGAAGAAATTACTTAAGATGCGATATATTTCTTAAATCCAGAGTATATTTAGCGATAGTGATTTTTGAAAATTAATTTCTGAGGAAACGTTTCCTAATATTTACGAATTGATTTTGTATTTCAAATCATACTTTGGATCAAGGTATCTTTGAGAATCTATTTTTCAACCATGAACAAAAACAAACATTAGTCGCATTTAACAGATGAACATTTAATTTCGTGTTTATGCATTGCAATAAGCTAGTACCAGCCATAATATGATAAACTTGTCGCAGATTTACAGTGACAAATTTCAACTAAACGAAGTGAATAGGATGGTCACTTTTTGATATAGGAATACTTTAATTATTTTCGTCAGTAAATTTTTATTTTGTAAATATTAAGTTTTTTTAAATTACATAATTTACCATTTTTCTTGTAATAAATATGTATGTTAATTTAGCTCTGACATTGGTAGACCACCTTCGATTTTTTAAATGTGGAATAGACCCCGGATACCAAAAGTTTGGCCACCCGACCTACAGTATTTGTGTTGCTGTATCACTGCTTGGTCCTTTCATATTACTTGATTTAAAGGGACTGTGGAAGTGTTCTTTGTGTACAACAGACCACACGTTGCAAAAGTTGATCTATGTGGCATCTAAGGTATATAATCAAGAGTCATTCTTTATCAGGATATGAAAACGCTCTGTACCAAAACATTTTATTTGGATGTCTATATTCTAACCATCAGTACGCATTGCACTTAAAAATGTAAGGATAGGAAAAACCAGATTTATTCTCATGGGAACTTGGAAAATTCCCAAAAATTTGCAAAGTTCCCACATTTTTAAAATTGTGGAAAAATTTGAAATTTCATAAAAAAATGTAAAAGTTTTTAACTAATATAAAACACAAAATATATAAAACGAATAAGTGAAACTTCTGTATCCGCGCGAGCGTTCATAAAAGTAAAAACCATTTAATATTACTTTTATGTACAGAAATAGAAATTTCATAGAACATTTAGAAAAAGATCTTGGCCATTTGTACACGTTTCAACTTGAGTTCATTTCATTGCAATTTTGTTACTTACTGTTGAAACTTTTTTAAGCGAAATATCACTTTGCTTAAAAATTATTTACAGATGCCAAGTTTTACTTTAGTTATATGCAGAAAAATAATATAAAACGAAATATGATTGGTTGAGTTCATTCCCTTAAAATTTCTGTTTTTTCCCTGGAATTTTACATCTTTAATTGTACTACACTTTTCTAACTCACGATTTCTTTTATCGAGTGGGAAAACAGAAAATTCAAGATGATAAAGACCTAAAATTACATTTTCTTAGGGACTTCGAGGGTCATTAGCAGGATATCTTTCATATATTACAAGAGCAGAATTATAGAACTTGATAATCTTTTAATATAGCTCAAGTTTACATACAATTATCTGTCCTCTCTCGAGTGAAGTCCTTGCGGATTTCCTCCAGACACATTAACATTTTTAATTACATTATGAGATTTTGAAAATAAATCCGTAATTGTCAAAAGATTCTTTTAGATCTCGTAATAAAATTCATGAAGTAGAGGTTTAACGTGTATGGCTAATCGAAGCAAAATTATATTCGGCAGCAGTTTACTTAGCAAAGGGAAAAGGAAATCTCGTTCTCAGCCAATAACGGTCAGTTCGTGCTCCTCCTGATTAGTAGTTAGTTGATGTGATCACTGATGTCACCTTTAATAATGAGAAAAAAAATTCTTTTTTCGATGCACCGCCATACATGTATACATTCTTGGAGGGGTCAAGAAATGTGTAATAAGCAGAGAAAAAAAAGCAAATGTTTGATTGAAATGTCTAAAACATTTATTCACTTCCATTTCATATAAATTATTTTAATCAACTAAAAAATTTGTTGTGTGGTGACAACATTAATATGAGCAAGTTCCTGAACTTTTGTAAAAATATACTCCGACCAACAAATACAAACATGATATAATAATCAAATTCGTTTCTTTTTCCTAGTTGGGCCCAAAACCTTCTTTGAAGATCTTTCCTCGAATTAAGTTCACAAAAGTTACGTATTCAAAATTTTACAAAAGAGCCTTTAGGAATGCAATGATCAAATAATGAATCATTAAGTAGGCCGCAAATTCGGTAGACATTCCGATCGAGATGCCGTCTTATAGTGTACAAAGGCAGTCTCGCCGATGTCGTAGCTAAAACGTTATTTGACATCATGGCTATATTAAACCAATGAGAAGCTGCTTACATTCGGGTTTCATTTCTGATGATAAAACGGATAGTAAATTAATAATTTTTGTTGTAATTACTGTTATCGCATGTGCTATTAAATGTAAATAATTCAATTTATTGCTATTTTCCTAAATATACTTTAAATTGTATGATTTACTAAGAATTATCATACAATATTGTGGATTTTTATTGTTTAAAAATTATTAAAGAGCAAAGAGAAATTTACTTAAATTAATTTTACTTGTCTACATTAAATAGAATATTTGAATTACTTGTAATAACAATTGAATATTTTGAATTATAATTTATTTTAATTTTAATGCAGTAGTAACACATATAAAGAACATATTTATGTATGAGAAACAGGATAACTTATTTAACGCACAAAATCTGTGCAATTTCTTTAATAATTCGACTTTTGTATTTGTCAAAATAGACTCTTTGGGAGCCCAGATGCATCGGTGATCTGCATAAGTTAAAATTAGTGAACAATTAAGGAGCGTAAAAATTTAAACTACAAACAATATTTAAAAAAAAATATTAATACCTATTTAAAGTAATTATTTTCCTTCAAATGAAAACCTGTAATTCCTTGTACTTTTTATTCCATTTTATTATATTATTTGTACCATTTTATTATATTATTAAACTTTTAAATTTTCACTGCGAAAAGCGGCTGTCTCGGGGAGCGTTGTCAGATATTTCGAACCTGCTCGAAATCTAGAATTACCACCCATTTGTTTCATCGTTTCCTTTTTTTTTTTTTGGAAGTGCCACATTTGCATGAAACACATAGCACACAATTTGAAATCCCCATAGTAAGCAAAAATTGCTGTACCCATTGTTTCGAAATTTCATTTTGTAACATATGAGATTTTTTTTTTTGTTGTAAAAATAGCAACTATCAAAATTGTATATTTGACAAATTATGCGCGACAGTGGATGTTTTCAATGTAGGGAGCACGTGAACCAATGAATCTAAAATCAAAGCTTGTGAAGGCAGTCACCCCAAAATGTCTTGGTAGTTCATCACAATATTTATCCTTGCTCGCGAAAGTCGTACGATGAAAGGGACATTATAAATGTCAGCTTGGAGTCAAAATTGAAGTGTTCTCCGGACAGTTGGTCATTGATTGATCGTATGACAATTTTAGATTTCGTGAAAGTTCGAAATATTTGAGAAACATTCTGTGCGAATACGTAATTCAATTTTCCACTCATGAAAAAATTTCCTCATGTTTACTTATATTTCGCTTTTCCACGAAATGGCCAATAAATTAAGTTTTAGATTTTTTTTAAAGAAAGATTTAATAAATCCTAACAAAGAGATAAAAGAATTGAAAGTATTTTTTAAATTACGTAAGATTTATTAAATACAGTTACCGATGTGTTTGAAATCCATTAAAATTAGTTGTTTTGGTTTTTTGTGAAATTTTGGAGAGAGAAAACCTGTTAATTAAATAATTTATATTTACTAAAAAAGGCATTAAAAATTGGATATTATTTTTCAAGTATATATATTTAAATATCCCATTTAAGCTCACAATACTATTAAAATGAAATTATGATGCATTTAAAAAGTCACTGAGAGAAATGTATAACTCCAATGTATATTATTGCTAATCGATTTTCATTTAGGTTTGTTTCATTACGGCGAATTGAACAGGATGGTTAGCTAGATCGTAAGTAGATTCCGAATCATTTGTAACTGAAGAAAATTTATTCGTTGTTCATGTTTACATCATTAAGATAAGCGTGTGGATATAATTGATAAAGCAAAAAACCACTTGAACAATATAAATCCTATCATTTGACACACATAGTAATAACATAATTAAAATATATTTATAACTAATTTTTAATAAATAAAATGCAGTTTTGGTAAAAGAAAACTTGTACTTATTTGTACAAACTGATATTTTTTAGAGAAAGAACTATTCTAAGAACCCATATATATATTAATTTCTAAGTTAACTATCATAATAAAATAATATTCAGTATATTTAAAAAATTCATCATTTTGGAGAACATTTTGATTTAATGTGCATATAAATAAAACATTTTGTGGATAAAAAAAAA
>JAPDSC010164013.1:198641-209227 GCA_026290005.1 Latrodectus geometricus
AGTAGGATTTATAAAGTAAAAGTAAGGTGTATCTTCAATTGTTTGTGCCACTGTATATATATATATATATTCCTTTTGCTAAAAGAAAAATTAAACGAAGCATTTGTTTTTTCTCATTAAATACAGTAAATTTTAGTGAAATAATTAGGTTAGGAAAATGTTAAAACCAGAACACATAAGTAAATTTTCATAATTTGAAATGACATCAGATCAGGTTGGTTTCATCTACGGCACATGAACGCAATCCACACATATATGTCTTGAAATAGCTGCTATTTGACGACTTATTAATAGCTGCCTTAAAATTATCATATTTTATGTCAATTTTTTTATTTTTATTTATATATTTTATTGAAAGTTGGCAAATGCCCGTATACAGATGTTTTTGTATATGAACTTCAAAATGTTAGTGGAACCATTATACACACAGATTAAGATCAATATGGTTGATAAGTTAATTTTACTGGCACATAGTACTCATATATATATACTTTTTTTTTTAAATGAACGGATAACCTTCTTTCAAATTCTAATTTCGAAGAGCTTAATATATTCTAAAATGCTTTTTGATATTTTTTATAAAGTTATTTTAGAAAGAAATTCATAAAAATTTTTTACAGGATTATAATTTTGTATTTTATTCAACGATACCTTAAATCTATCATAATCTTGGTCGCCAAAATTTGAAGCTTCTGAGGAAAAGTACCATTTTCACAAATAACATTGTGAACTAAAAAAAAAAAAGTACCTTTAAAAAGTTCCGAATTTGTTTATCTATAAACTAACATTTCTAATAAATTTGAAATTTGTTTTAAAAGAAAATGAAATCACACATAAGAAATTAAAATGTAGATAATAATAAACATTATACATGATTTTTGTTATCAGGCTTAGCAATTTTAACGAGGATGAAATTGTTTGTTGACAAGTTTCCTGGACATTTGTCTTCCGAAACAGGAAGCCAAATATTTTCAGAGCTTGAAGAAAGGTATTTCATATAATAAATTATTTTGAAAATCAGTAAGTTTCAATTCCACTGTAGCATACTATCTCCTTAAAAATCTTCGTTAACACAAGTTAACTCTTCAGTATTAATCCCCATAAAAAGCAATCTTATAAACTACAAAAATTCACATCCTTTTTGAAATCTTGGAAGCGTTTATGGAATATGCATGCCAAACAATGTCAACTTATTATTTGTTGTTGCAATATATTGTTTAAATATTCCCAATGTATTAAGATATCAAACACACCAACTAGAACATTAACACGATGTATCGAAAATGTTCCCCTTGAGCTACTAGTAGTTTGTAATCAATAGTTTTAGGATTAACCCTTCTTTGCATGATTTTTTCTTTATTGGTGAAATAAATCAAGTTGATATAATTCATGTTCAAAATTAAAGGAAAAATGGTTTAAAAAATCTTAGTATATATTTATAGTATAAATTTAGCAAAAAACAAGATGCTAAAAATTTTCATCATCATCCAAAATTAGATCATTAGCTTAGTACTAAATAGAAATAAAAGAGGAAAATAACAGAAACACGTGTTACAAACCTTTCTTCCACTTTTCTTTCATTTTCAATTTTTTAGCAATAGAAACTCTAATATAATAAAACAAAATTATAAACGAAATCATAAGTTTATTGCAACTACAACAAACAGCGGAATGAGACAACTTTAAGCTCGTTTTACTGATAATGACACTTGTTTCTTTTTATGCAATGGACATTAAAAAGGTATCCAAACACGATCAACTTAAAGTGAACTTGTTCTTTTATATAATTTTTGAGCATTATAGGTTATGAAGGAAATTTCCACCATTATGCAAAGAAGGGTTAATCCCCAACATCTAGTTGCAAGTAGATTTTTCTTCATATGTGTATACACATTTAAATGAAGGTCCTCTCCCCCCATTTTTTTAAAACAAGATTCTTACTGGTACTGAGTCAGAATATTTTTACAAACATTAAAAAAACTTATTAATATAAATTAATTTCAAATTTCATGGGTTCAATTGGCAATTTTGGAGATAATGTTTAATTAACAGTTATAAGTATGTTTAAAATTCACAGTTTATGGATAAATCGAATAAATGTGTAATTGTAAAAGTTAAAATACATTGCAAACATCCAAAAGGCATCACAACTTCAAAATTTCCTCTAATCAGTTTTTGCTACATAAAATGAGTATTCACCATAAGAATGTACTAGTTAAAGAAATTCTTTTTACAGAATAGAGTAAAAAGAAACATAGGAAGTAGAAAAATTTGAGACAAATTTTAAATGTATTTCTAAATTAATTAAAATTTAGTTATTTTCTTTAAATCGACTGTCTGTTTTCTACAAACTTTATCACTAAGAACAACATGATTGAAGAGGTAAATACCTTATTATGAAATTTAATGAAGTAATTTCTAACAAACTTAATATACATTCAACAGAGAAATCGAATATAGCACCTATTTATATGGTTGTACTAAATGATTAACGATTCAATAAAAAAAAATTAAGAAATTCTATAAAACTTTAGACATGAAAATAAAATAATTCCTAAATAAATCAAATTCATATACATAATAAAGTTCTACTCATAAAATATTCTGTTTCTGATAACATTTAAAATTATATAAACCATCATTAACTGATTGAGAGTTCAAAAGAATGTATAAAATTGAGTATTTAAATTGGCTTTTTTGAAATGTGATTTTAGTTTAAAAACAATTTTAATTAATAAGCTTTCATGTAAATTAACAGGTATATTTAAAACTAAATAATTAAGTTGAACTGAAAACTTATTTCACTACTTAAATAAGCTTCATAAAAAAAAAAGTCCTATAATTGTACATCAGAAATTTCCAATAATTCAGCATAAAAAACAAAAGCCAAAATAAAAAATCGACACAGCAATGTGAAATAAGGAAAAGAGAAAACATTGATTTTTCTTAATTCATATAACATTTTGAAGACATGGTAGAAGAAAAAAAAAAGTTAATGAGATACCCGAGCTTTATATCTAAGATAATGATGTGCGCAAATTATACTTGCTTTGTAATCCTTCCTCTTGAAAGGGTGGGAGTCATCACAGATTACCTTAAGAAATCTATATTCATCTCCATATAAAAGTCCAACTCACAAGTTGATAATGCCGTTTTAATGCCTATTCTGGATTGGAAAGACAGAACCCACACATACAATCTTTCATTGCATGCATTTTTTTCTATGACTGGTATTCACAGCATTATATCAATACCTGTTGAAAACCAGATGTGAAGATTGCTCTCCAATAGTGTTATAATTATGGATTACAAACAAGATGGATCTTTGAATAACTTCTGCTAGTTTGCAATTATTCTCATAATTACCAGATGATAGAAAAGGTGAACTTAGACTATGGCATCTATCATAGATTTTCCTACAATAGTGCATCCAACAGCATGAGCATGGAAGTTCTAAAAATCTTCCATGTTTACTCTGCAAGCTATAGAAACAAAGATACCAGTTTTACCCTTTGCATGAAACTACTGTATAATGCAGACATTTTAAACAGTTAGATTTTTACAAATTTTTTTTAAACAAATCCACAATTAGCTGATGACCAACATATTTGCATGCTATCATTTACATCTCAAAAAACTACAGAATTTCCCATTCGGATTGACTTTCAAAAATTTTTATTCTCCTCTGCATGTTTAATTTTCAGAAATGAGCATATGGATAAAAAAAACACATAGTTTTTACAAATACCAAAAGCATTTTTTAAAAAGTACTATACCAAAGTTCTTTTAATTTTTAATTATCTGGATAAAAAGATTTTAAAAAAAAATCAATTGAACTCACTTACTTAACATTGTTTTCAAAACTGCAGAATAAGAAATTAAAAAAATCAAATAACTAATACTTAGCAAGAGTCAAGTGACTTGTACTGTAGCTATTTTCAAGACTTAAGAAACTTATACATTAGTCTATTTTAAGAGGAACAGTTATGCCACAAAATAGTTTAGAAAATTTGATACATATTTTCAGCATTTACAACTAAAATTTCATTGAAGTTAAAATACAATATTTAAAACAAATATAATCTTAAACAAATGACAATTGACACATGAATTTAAATAATATTCAACACATCTAGTATAAGGATATACTTTACATACTTATCTAAAATTTATATATCACATTATCATGAAGTCCTTGTAAAGTTGACTGAAAAACAAAATATGAATACCTGTTAAGACTGATGGATTTGTCATCTGATGTTTTCTTTGTTAGTAATAAAGAAAATTAGTAAAACATAAATAATATTTCTTAAGTTAACAGTCTATGATACTATTACTCAGAATACCCATAAGTCTCCAGCATTAACAAGCTTGATAGATTTAGAAGGCACTATAAAATTCTAGAAAAGAAGCACTTTATTTCTTAAATAAACATTGATGAACATAATAGCTTAACATTTTTTATATTCTAGTTTTATTCAATATTTTATTATTATACATTATTTTTAGTACTCTTTGATTATGGCTTTTCAAATTATTAGATATAATTGGTTTAACTTCTAAAAAAAGGCAATCTAAATTTTATTATATTAATATTGTTTTTACATAATGTATAAAACAATTTTGAATTAAAATATTTTTTTAATTATGAGTTATACACAAATGTTAGTATTAATTGAATACATATATATATATATTCAATCATGTCAAAAGATCATTTAATAATCAAACAATTTGGAAATTTAGTTTTTTTTTAAAATAAATTTAATAGGTTTACATCGCTAAGTAATATTGTAGCTTATGTTTCACTATCTGCTGAATTTGGAATAAGATTTAAAGATGTAAAAGTTGATCATAATGCTGCCTCTAAAAATTTTTTTTAAATTGAGAATTAAGAGGTAACTGAAAAAATTTTCACGGGTGACCATTTTAAAAAATACTTGCTACCCGATTACTTTGATCATCTATACTTAACAGTTATATGCAAAATATCAACTTTTAAGAACTCAGTGTATGTTTTTATTTACACCACATAACTTATTATTTATATAGTAACAAAGTAATACTTAATAAATAATATTGATCTCTTGAAGGGAGAGTTTAAAACAATAATGGGGATTTAATTTCACATGGAAGAATATATTATAAAACTTTATTCCCTTCAATTAAAATGCTGAAATGTTATTTTGCAATAAAACTTAGTACTTACATCTGATATTAAATAAGTGCCAATAAAATAAATTTTGAGCCAAATGAATTTTTCTTTTGTCATATTCTGAAAAATATCTTCCTCTTTATAAATACTACTAAATAAAACTTTAAAACTGAGGTTGAATCCTTTACATACCATTGAAACTATATTATATATATATAAAGTAATGCGCCATTCCATTTGAGGAAAACTAATTTTGCTTGAACTTCTATGAACACAAACATACAATTAAAATGTTAAATATTCTTGAACATAATTTTCACAATAGGGGAAAAATCTGAAATCATTAAATGACACATTCATAGCTTTTTAAGGGTTAAAATTTGACACACAGTATGTTATGATAAAAGTGAATACAAATTTTTGTGTAACATTAATTCACCTGAATAAATACTAACTCTATTTATTATTAAATATAAGTTACCCTTGACTTGCACCTAACATCCCAAAACAGATAATGTACATGAAGAGTTTCTGAGATTCCTTTTTAGATGATTATTGTTAATATATTTCAAGAATAGAGATATAGTGAATGTATGTTGTGTTATTTGGAGGAAGAAAAGGATGAAACGTTAAGTCTTAAGTACCCATTTTATTTTCACCAAAACAGGCGATTACAGCAAGACAGATAAATTTTAAGAAAAAATAAACACAGCAGAGATAAGACATCAACAAGTCTACAAAAATCAAAACTTTTCATACATACTATGTTTGTTGCAGGTAGATTACAATCAAAAAATAGTAAAAAAGTGATCAATTTTATAGATAGGTAAAAAGATTTACGTTCTTTGATAAATACTGTTTGAATTATCCCACGTTACAAATTTGTTTGTAAAAAAATAAAAAACACCCTGCAACAAAACTACAAGAGATCATTCTAAGAAAAGAGCTTTCTCTGCTCTGCTATATATTCATGTCTCGACCACACACAAACTGACTTTTGGTAAAAAAACAGAATGAATAAGAAAAAAAACTATGAGCAAGAATGCATTCTACACTTACCCTTTCACACTTTTAAATAATAATAAAAAAAAATGATACATGTACTTTTCACCCATGAATTTACTATGCTTGAAAATCTTATGCACAGTCATAATATGGAGGTCCTTAACTAAATATCTTCACTGAGATTTACAATCTCATATAGATGAGAAAAATTTATACTGAAACAGTTACAGTAAATATGATAGTTATTACCTTTAACTAGGAATGGCCAATCTTCTCACAATGTTTGTCTAAAAACATTTCAAAATTACATCTGTTTCAAATAAATAATGTTTTAGAAAAATGCATTACGAAAATTTCAATACAAAATGTGCTGATTTTGTACATGTCAATAAAAGTGAAAACAATTGTGTTTACATAATGTTATGAATGGAAAATGAATTTATAATCTGTGAAAAACGAAGTTTATGCCTCATCGTCATCATCATCTTCTCCATCTTCATCGCCACATTCCTCCTCTCCTTCTTCTTCATCAAAATCATCTCCATCACCTTCAGGACCTACATCATCATCCTCATCTTTGCTGTCTTCATCATCAACTTCATCTTCTTTATGCTCTGATTCACCATTTTCAGCTATATAAATACATTAGTTAATAGTGTTTTGAATGTGTAATTTATTATATTAAGGCAAAATTTAAATGGATATTTCAATAGTTTTATGATCTAATGAAAAATTTAATAAACAAATTTTTAAAAACAAATATGTAACTATAAAATTAAATATTTTGATTATGCTGGTCTTAATCAAAAGACCAGCATAAGTAAGTTCCAAAGTCTTACACAAATTTGTTAGAGGAAACTCAATCGGCAATTTAAATACAAATGAACTGCAGTAAAAATAATTGATATATTTTTTTAAATCTTAGTGTAAAATCATTTAAAATGAAACAGAAATAATGGAACAAAAATCCCAGATCACAATAGCTTTAATTTCATATCAAAAATTCACCTGTCAGGCAACTAAGTAATTTAGTTAGAATTATGCAAACTAAGTAATTCAGAGCCTCTCATCCTAATTAAAAAAATCAATATTTTCAGGTTTGTACTAAGCACTATATTTAAAGTTATCTAGTCATAAAATGTTGGATAGATGTACAAGACTTTTAATTGAAAATAGGCACTTTATAATAGAAGTTAGATTTGAAGAATGTCAATAAATTAAGTCTTTCAATAGCATGAACAACATTCCAAATTAGTTTTCTTGCAGAGCACACAAATAATGAAAATGTTAGGGAGAAAAATGTTATTTTTTGAAATTTATTAATTGTAATACTTAGATTTGTTGACACTGTTTCACTACACATTCAATTTAGAAATTATTTGGTAATGAAATGTTTAGTAGAATTAAACCTTTTAAAAATTACATTGGTAAATCATTAAGTAGTAGAAAAAAATAAAGAGGAACATAAATATAACAGTAAGAAATAATTTTAAACAGAAAATTTTAAAGCATGGATTAATATATTGGTTAGTACCAAATAAAAATACCTTTTATTTCACATAGAAAAGAGCATTTCTGATTATTAATGAAATCTTTATAGGATATTTTATAGAATATATATTATTATATTTTGTGCAAATTATTTTTTAAATAATTATATTGATATTAACTCATTAGACTTCAATAGATATATCATATAAGTGGTTATAATTACAGTTTTATAATTCATATCATATAAGTGGTTATAATTACAGTTTTATAATTCCACAATCTAATTATTGTTACTTTTTATGAGATACCTTAAATATATTACTGATTCATTCTTTGAGGGGGGAAAAAAGAGTAATACAAAATATGTTACGTTTAGATGTTGCATTCACTTTACATATTGATAAGTGTAGCAAAAAATATCCAGCATAGGATCTCACCTTTGTCTGTCTATAAAGAAAGAGAAAACTTAACATTAATAACATTATAACCAAAGAAATTAGATTATATGTAAATAAAAATTATAAACTATTCTTCAAAACTTAAAGTATATTATAACATTATATATATGAAAAATTAAAGCTATAACTAAATGTCAGAATAAAATGATGAAATGTCAAATCTTAACATACTTAAATTTCTTTCATTCAAATTCATCAATAAAATTTATTTTTGCAAACCTCAACATTTTAAGTGTTTCAAATAAGATAATCACAATAATATTAGCATAAAATCAATACTGTTTTAATGTTTAATAAAACACACCCAATTATTACACAATACTGTAATGATGAGTGAAGTTATGTTTGTTAGTTCTGCAAAATTCTGAAGAAACAATTCAGGAAATAAAAGTTATCTACTATAAATAAAGGGAATAAAAAATATACTATAAATAAAGGAAATAAAGCAAATTTTAAAACTTTTAAAAGCCAGGATGTTTGATTGCCCTGACTTTTTTTGCAGTCATTTTTTTTCCTCGTGAAAACAGATTTGACCGTTAATTCTAAATCCCTAAAATGATCCAACTACAGATGTAAATCAAATAAAATGAACAGAATGGCTAAAAAATTATGCCTGAATGGCTTTATTTGTTTCTGTCACTTTTTTATAACAAGGGCAAACTACAGTTTAAAGTGGATTTTAAACACTCAAACACAAGGTAGGATTGGAATACATACTGTTGAATTGAAGTAAAGGGATCAGATTTACTGCAGGGTCACCCTTAGAGCAATTGTTCCACATTTGGTGATAAATAACATTTTCTGGCAACCCATTTTTTCATACAGGCAATTTTTCAATATTTTGCTTTTTTTAGATCTTACATGTGCAAAATGGTAAGATTTTGAAAAAGCCGCCAAGGGGGACCGAACAATAAATTTTTACAGAAAGAATACATATCTGTTTAAAACTAGGTGCCAACCGAGATGATAAAAAGTGCCAAACTGGCTCACCGGATTGAAATGCGTTTGTATGAAGTTACATTTATTTTAGAATGTTACATAATTATGCATATGAGCGAAATTTGTTCAGTGTGCTAGTAACTCTTGAAGCATTTGATTAATTCGTTTTATTAAATTACAGTCTAAGTTTTTAAAGTGGATGATTTAATATTTTAAAAGTTTTTAAAAATTCAAAAATAAATTTATCTTTATATTGTTTCCATTATTTTTTTCCCTCATGGAATGTTTATAGCCATGCAATCATTCCAAAAATATTGTGAATGAATTTTTGGGAGCTATAAAATCTATTGGTGGACCTGTGCCAATGATCAGAGAGTTGCAATGACTAGGTGGGTTATTTTATGTTTTTAATTAATTTTGCTGTTTTAAATTATATATATTAAGTACTACATAAAAACATTTCATACATTTGCATTAAATATTAGTTCAAAATAGCAATGTTAAATTGATTAGAAACTAGTTTATTGCAAGAATGCATATTTAGATTTATTTTTCATTGCTTGGTTTAAATCAAGGCTAGACTGATTCTGTTTATTTTTTCAAACATCAGTGCCACTGCTCAGTTGATTAAAAATTGAGGTTCCATATAAATGCATTATATTAACATCATATATTACAAGATTCACTACTCTAGGTAATCCATATCCTAAAGAGTTATACCTAAACTCCATTGAGGGCCTATCAGACTTTATAAACAAAGTAGGTGACCCCAATGGAACTAAGAAAAAATTGGGCTTGGAGCATGGTACAAAATGCAACAATGCAGAGGTGCCACACATCTGACAAGCTCAAGAGAAGAAGAAGAACATCATATATTTAGCTTTAATACCCACTTCAATGCAGCCCAAGATTGCACCACACTGGTATTTCTAAGTGGGCCTTACTGTCTAATTAATTAAAACTTTAGTTTCGTAAAAATTCATTTTATTTGCATTACAGATTTAGCTTTATTGACTGCATAATATTTAGTTTATATTCGTTTTTTTATAACGTAATCTTGGTGAAATTAGTTTCTATTAAAAGCATTTTAATATTTCTATATATAGTAATTATAACAAATACTCAAAATCTTGACATTTGAAAGCTATTTTAGCTTATGATTGCAAAGTTGAATTTCAAGAGGAATGGGTATTTAACAATCGAATATTAGGTGTAATGACATAATTTAGGCTGGCGAGATAACTGTGCATTGCTTGGCACAAAAATTGGAAACAATGCTAAACCCAGGCAGTTATCTAGAAACTCTCTCTCTCTAGATGTCTTTAACGTACTAATCATTAAATTGCCAGCTCATTTTTTGAATGCAGATGATTAAGCAAGTATATTATATTCATTAATAACACACACACATATAATTACAAAAATCAGTCTAATAGCACTGAAAGATTAATTAAAGTTGACTTTATAAATAAAGCTTTAAGTTGGTAGTGAAATTTCAAAATTTATTCTAAAAGAACTCAAAAATTTAAGGGCAAGTA